>JANBVN010000021.1:0-211119 GCA_030052785.1 Coniochaeta hoffmannii
GGCGCCGTGGGAGGCCAATGTTTAGGGGGGGATTCAAGACGGTGGTTTGGAATTTCGGGAGCGAGACATTACAGTTTATCTCATTGGGGGGAAAAGAGGGAGTCCTCGGCATCACGATCATTCCTAAGGAGTGTCCGGATAACTCATGTCATTTCAAAGACCAGTACGAGATCGCATAGCTAATCGTGGTTTCCAATCTTGTAGCTATTTTCGTGTCCGCAGTTTTAAATGAAACATTCCACCCTTCCACCCATAGATGCCTTCAAAGCAGTTGCTAAGCTGACGGTCAGCGAGGACGAAAGGTCGAGGAGGCTGGATTAAACCGCTGCTTACCCAGTTTTACTTGTGGACGGGGCAGTCAGAGCAGCTGCAAGAGGCGCCGCAGGAGCAGTCGTTGCCGCACATGATGATGATTGCGATGGACTGAGAGTAAGACAGATGTTATTCGGTAAGCGATTGTAGTTTGAAGTTTGCTTGTTATGATATCAGATGAAGTCTGAAGAGGAAAATGCGCCAAGCCCGGGTCGGGAGACCCTGAGGTATTTATGCTTTTCGAAGGGTCCCGTCAGCCGCCATTGCCGAGTGCAACTATAGTAATGCTACTGCGGGTTCGAGAACGGGGGCCCCTTCAGACTCCAGTTGAAGGCGCAGTCCTAGCTGACTAGGAGCAAGTTTGGCCGCTTGGAACGACGAGCGTTCCTGTTTAGGGTGTTTAACATGCATGAAATATGCACTCATATGTGAGGGGGTGGTGTGTGGGTTGGGTGATTGATTCGCTGCCGTGAGTTCGCGGATTCTGTATCTCCACATCTCAAGAGACCAATCCAGAGGATCGTGCGGGCGTATAAGAGGTCCGGAGCTCACCGCATGCCACGGCCTCACCAGTCCGTCGTGGGATTCATGTTGCTGGTTGTCGGAATCAGTAGTTCAGCGCAACATCGGAGCTCGTCACGGCTCCTCCAACCGAGAAATGTTGTATGCTTACTGTAACCCCCACGGAGTATGGGAACATGCTGAAGAGAGTCCGTCTGCCGAGATTACTGCTGCACCGCGCGGCGATGACATGGGTGACTTGGTCGGTCTCGTGCACAACAGGAGGCTAATAAACTTAGACCACTCGGACACGACCCGACAATGTATGCCTAGACGCTGTGCACCACTCCAGACCTGGTTCTATGCATTCGATACAACTGCATCAGATGATCCAGGTGTAATGATCGAAGCATCCAGGGGCCACCAGGCTGGACCTCACGTCACAAGGCGGGCTGCCCAGGAATAGCACCAGAGATCAAACGAAGCAGGTTGTCGGTACGCTCTGAGATCCGCAGCCCGCCAGAGTTCCGACTGAACTTGAGTGTGTGCGAAATCAGAGACTGAAGCGACCGCTTAGGCAGTCGAGGTACGTGAGAAGGCAACCGGGGAGGCAGTATTCGTTGGCGCACGGAGGGATCCCGCGTTTAGTCACATTAATCAGTAACATCCCGCTGGAGACCACGTAAGGGATTCACTTCACTTGAAGTCATACGTAAGTTAGGTGGCTTAGTTCCTCCAGGCCAGTTGTCATGCTTGGCCATGGCCCATGGCCCTAGTGCCAGCTCAAGCAAGTTCGGACTATGGACGTGATAAGTGAGTTTCCTGTGACATCATTTAGCATCGTTGTGCTAGCAAGAAACGTCCACGAACAAAGGGAGCCAAGCGCCACGTCAAGTGAGTGATTCAACCTTGACCGCAAGCCTTACCTATGGGTCAAAATCATGAGACGTTCCATCACTGTTGGTGGCGCAGTGGTTAGAAGCTCTGCCCATCCAGATACGACCTGACTACCGAGGGGAAACGTACAATGGTTCAAATCCCACATGGGACGGTTCCTTGTAGTAATCAGATGTGTTGCAAACAAGTTCCCTGCAATGGGGGGCGCAGTAGCTACCACACGGTGAAGTTGGTAGGCTGGGCTTTTGCCTTTTGGCTTCACATGTTTTTTTGTCGAAAATGCCTATGACTTTCAAGTACAGGCCCAGTTCAGCATCTAACAGCACAGCTCGGCATACAGAGCGTGTCCTGGCTCAAGTACGGCGTGAGGAAGAATGAGAACGGCCATGATGCTCCAAGACAGCGTAGAGTATACACTTGCCTTTAAGACACTAGATCAGGCATTGGCTTAATTTTCCCAAGCAGGAGACAAGGGCCCCGTGAAACAAGGAAATCGAGGCTTTGAACGGGCCACAGACTCGGTACTCCTTGATCATGATGACGATGATGCTTTGAGGCACTCGTTCCTCGCTTGAAGAAAGTGAAGCGCCAAGCTAAAGCGCAATTTCTATCACAACCCCGAGTCAGGCTTTGGGTCAAGATTCAGGCATGTGAATAAGGGAATTAGGAACCGCCCTCGCGTTATGGTCCGTCCATCTTTAGAAGATGCTGCTAGGTTCTAATGAGATGAAGTCGAGGTAAGGATGCAAGACAAGTGCGCTGGATCACCGGGTTAGTCACGTGGACAGGCGGACAGGGTACCCAAAAGGGCGGAATCACGACTCCACACCGCGTCACACACGCGTCTCACCCGAAACGGCTTCTAGAACACCTGGATTTGCGAGTCCGGACGGCTGAATGGCTGCAAGGACAGGACCCATACTACGTTGATGCCCGCAGTTGAGACATCATGAGCGACTACGACTCCGGGGACGACCTGTTCGACGGCATATCCACCCCGCCGCCGAGCTCGGTGGTCAGCCACCCAGCTCTTAAACGGAAGCAGCCCGACGATGACTACGGCGACTTTGGCGACGACTTGGAGGAGATTGTTGAGATTGCGTCTTCGGCAACGAAGAGACCCAAGCTTGAGTCGAGGCCCCATGTCAACGAGAAGCTCGTGAATACCCTGGCAAGGGGGATTCTAGCCGAAAAGTTCGGCTACGTCAGTTTCAGGCACGAACAAGAGGCCGCCATCAACGCTATCTTGCGGGGTGACAATGCCCTTGCCATCTTCCCCACTGGCGCTGGCAAGTCACTGTGCTATCAGGTGGGTCATCTGTGTTCATCTCGATGGGCCTGGGCACAACGGACTGACAAGTAGTAGATACCGGCCATTGCATTTGAGCGTCTCGATCTGCTAGATGGATCTAGAACGGCTGGAGAACATGGCATCACAATAGTCGTGTCCCCTCTCATCGCTCTCATGAAGGACCAGGTAGACGCCCTGAAGAAGCGCGGCATTCCGGCAGACTGCCTGGATTCGACCAAGACATGGCCGGAACAGCAGGCCATCAGCGCGGCTATGCACGACGGAAAGCTGCGCATACTGTACTGTGCACCAGAGAGGCTGAACAACGAGGGCTTCGTCCAGATCATGAAGTATGTCAGGGGAGGAGTCCGGCTGGTTGCCGTCGACGAAGCTCACTGTGTCTCTGAATGGGGTCACTCGTTCCGGCCCGAGTATTTGAAAGTCGCGCGCTTTGTCGAAGAGATCAAGGCAGAGCGCGTCATCTGCTTGACGGCGACTGCCACGCCCAGAGTGGCCGACGACATCTGCGAGGCCTTCAACATTTCTAAATCGGCGGTGTTCCGCACCTCGCCCTACCGGCCGAACCTCGAGCTGCAAGCCAAGGCCGTCAGCACGAAAGACGACAAGTTCCCCCTTATTTTCGCCTTTCTTCGCAAACACCCCGGGCCGACTCTCGTTTATGTGACACTGCAGCAGCAGGCTGTCCTCATGGCCGAGAGCCTGAGAGAGCACGGATTCGGGAAGACGTCTGCCTTCCATGCCGGTATGAAGATTGATGCTAAGAAGCGAGTTCAGGAGGATTTCATGGCCAACAGGGTCCACATTGTCGTCGCCACCGTCGCGTTTGGCATGGGCATTGACAAGCCCGACATCCGCAACGTGATACACTTCGACCTCCCGAGCACCATCGAGGAGTACTCCCAGCAGGTCGGCCGTGCAGGAAGGGACGGCAAGCCCAGTTCATGCATGTACTACATCTGCCCGGAGGACTTCTACCTCCGCGAGAACTTCGCACGCGGCGACCTCCCGTCCAAGTCCTCGCTCGACGGCTTGCTGAGGGACATCTTCAGCGCCGACGTTGTGAGGCTCCGCGAAGGCGACGTGTTCAAGAAGAGCCACTACGAACAGTCTCGCGAGTTCGACGTCAGGCAGGGCCCGCTCAACATTATATACGCGACGCTTGAGCTGCGATTCGGTCTCATTCGAGCGATCACGCCCGAGTACAGCGAGTACAAGTTCATCGCCTCTGCCAACTACTTCCGGTTGAGGCACATAGACAAGTCTCGGGAAGGCCAGGCGATCTACAACTCGGCCAAGAAGGCGCCGAAGGCGAAGTGGCACAACGTCGACCTAAACGACATCGTCTCCCGGACCGGGCTCCGCCGGCCGGACCTCGTCCGCAAATTGAACCTACTCCACGATCAGGGCGACATTGAGCTCAAGGCCGGAGGGGTAGAACCTCGGTACCGCGTCCTGAAGGCTCTGCCAAAGACAGACAAGGCCATCAACGACCTGGTGGAGATGCTATACGTCGACCTGGTGAAGAAAGAGCAGGATGCCCTGAACCGAATGCAAGAAGTGGTCAAGCTTATCACGGACGAGAAGTGCTTCGCCTCGGCGCTGGCCGCCTATTTCGGCATGGACCTGCCTGGCGGGAAGAAGAAATGCGGCCACTGCACGTTCTGCATGACGGACAAACCGGTTGTTCTGCCCCCTCGTCCGCCAGAGGTGGTGGACATCGACAAGATCAAGGACGTCCTGAGAGTGTGCAGGGTCAGAGACGATCCCAGATTCCTGGCCAGGATTGCATTCGGCATCAAGAGCCCTCGCGTCACTCAGTTGAAGCTGGATAAGTCGCATGTGTTTATGTCGCTGGCGGACCACAGCTTTGAGGCTCTGATGAGGGAGTTTACTAAAGCCTGTGCCACTCGAGGTGCGTAGGCATCTGAGAATGGGTCTCGACAGCACGGACTTGGTCGCAGACTCGGTGTTTACTCACTGCGAGAACTGTTGATGGGGGAACTGATCTGGGCGTTAGCGGTGTCCATTTGTGGCGTTCCAGGCGCGCAGACAGGGCTGAAGGTTAGCGGCGCCTACCGTCGGCTTTAAACGGGGTGCCCCGCGGGTTTGGTTTAGTTTTCATCGGCATGTGGTTTGTAGTGGGGTCTGAGCCAAGTGCTTCTGGCATCATCCTGCCAGAAGTCTTCGCCATTCTTTTTCTGCCAAGTGACGCTGAACGCTGACCGACTTCACTTTGGTTCTGTTGTATCGAAACTAGACAGATACCCCAAGATCAACTTTGTCGCTACCGAGAGACTAGGGTCTTCATCATTGACAGCTTCTGACATCTTAAAATCCACCCTGCTCGCACTCCGAACATGACGGGCGCAAATGGCGATGTCACGAATGGCGAGCCACGGCCGCCAGTACCAGTCCAGGAGGCGCCCAAGCTGTCCGTCAAGAACTCAGCTACGGAACTGATTGGCAACACGCCTCTCGTGCGGTTGAACAAGATCCCTCAGTCCCTCGGCATCGAGGCTGAGGTCTACGCCAAGGTCGAGCTGTTCAACGCCGGCGGCAGCGTCAAGGACAGGATAGCACTGCGCATGGTCGAGGAGGCCGAGAAGAGCGGGCGCATCAAGCCGGGCGACACCCTGATTGAGCCCACCAGTGGAAACACGTACGTCGCTTTTCCAGCCTGTGGACTGGAGAGAAGAACGCTTGACTGACTTGTACATGTGCGTTACAGGGGCATTGGCCTTGCCCTCGTCGGCGCCGTCAAGGGCTACAAGACCATCATCACCCTCCCCGAGAAGATGTCGGCCGAGAAGGTCTCCGTCCTCCGCGCACTCGGCGCCACCATCATTCGAACCCCGACCCAGGCCGCCTGGGACAGTCCCGAGAGCCACATCGGCGTCGCCAGGCGCCTGCTGAAGGAGATCCCCAACTCCCACATCCTCGACCAGTACACCAACAAGGACAACCCCGAGGCTCACGAGTTCGGCACGGCGGAGGAGATCTGGGCCCAGACGGGCGGCAAGGTGGATGCCATCGTCGCCGGTGCGGGAACCGGCGGCACCATCACCGGTCTCGCCCGCGGACTGAGGAAGCACAACAAGGACATCAAGGTCGTGGCCGCCGACCCGTTCGGCAGCATCCTCGCCCTCCCCGAGGCGCTCAACGAGGAGAAGGCCAACCAGCCCTACAAGGTGGAGGGCATCGGCTACGACTTCATCCCCGACGTGCTGGACCGCGAGGTGGTGGACAAGTGGTACAAGACCGACGACCGCGAGTCCTTCATGTACGCCCGCCGCCTGATCGCCGAGGAAGGGCTCCTCGTGGGCGGCAGCTCGGGCAGCGCCATGGCCGCCATGGTCCGCGCCGTCAAGGACCTCGGGCTCGGCAAGGGCGACGTCGTTGTCGTCATCCTCCCCGACAGCATCCGCTCCTACCTCTCCAAGTTCGCCGACGACGACTGGCTCGCCGCCAACGACCTCCTCCCCGCCACCGAGCCCGTCAACGGCGCCGACGAGGACCCGGCCCACGCCCGCAGGCCCGCCTCCAAGCGCCGCCCCAGCGACCCGTACGCCGGCGCCACCATCCGCGACCTTCGCCTTAAGCCCGTCACCTCGGTCCTGGCCGACAGCCCCGTTGCCGACGCCATCGAGACGATGCGCGACCGGGGGTTCGATCAGCTCCCCGTCCTCGCCCCCGGCGCCGGCGGCAAGCTCGTCGGCCTCGTGACGCTGGGCAACCTGCTCAGCTACATCTCGCGCGGCCGTGCGTCGGGCAAGAGCCCCGTAAGCGACGTCATGTTCGACTTCAGCAAGCTGGACGAGGTGGTGACGGACCCGCGCAAGATGGGCTCCGGCGGGGAGGGGAAGAAGAGGAAGTTCGTGGACATCACGCTCGACACGCCGCTGTCGGCGCTGAGCAAGTTCTTCGAGTGGAACAGCGCCGCCGTGGTGACGGACAAGGTCGAGGGAGGGGGCAAGAAGCCCGTTGCGATTGTGACCAAGGTGGATCTGTTGACTTGGATGGTGAAGCAGGTCAAGACCGAGTGAAGTTTTCTAACGCGTTGTATGGCATGCTGGCAATGGTTGCATTGGCGTTTGAGGGTAATGGTAGACTTTGATTTTGGGATGGGGTGGTATGCACGGATTGGCATGGTAATGGCCGAAAATGCGGAGGCCTAGATGACGAGCCTCAACCCATTGGATCTGAGTTTCGGTATAGGGTAGGACTCAACTCCAGCTTCCTTCGAGGACTGAACTAGAGATGCGAATGCAAGTCAACATGCAAGACAGTCCGGAACCTCTTGTACCCGTCCATAGGTGATATTAAGTCAAAGAATACCACGTCGTTCGCCCGCGTCCACGCTTTGACCTGGTTCATGCATATTATCCGGAGCGGGGAGCATCGCACATCCCCAATGGCGATCAACACTAGGAATCTCCGTATCGCGATGTCTTGGGAAGGTTTTAGGGTGGCTGGCCGGAGTTGACTTTCTGGTTCAGCACTACTTGGACGAGGGTCACAGGTTGGGCGCTGGTAGCTGAGTTGGTAGATATTGCTGCTCCAGCTGAATGTTGTCGTATGCCGAAGTGGCCCTCCACGACGCACAAGGCACGCGTCGCGGCTATTCTCCCCGTTACCCAGGGACACATCCGTGCCCTTAATATGAGAACACGGCAAGGAGCTACAGTACCGCACTTCCGCATGCGGGGGTTGCTTGACGATGCCGGACCAGTGACCATATAAGAAAGCGCGTCTCGCGTCTGTCTTGGCATGAGGCATCATCTGTGTCGACAGTCATGTGGTACTCTGTTGTTTGAACCAGGAGAAACACCGCGATGTCTAGCATCAACAAGCAGCCGACCCTCCTCCTGCTGGCGGCATCATTGCTAGCCGTAGCCGCATCCGAGCCACAAGACAGGGGCTTATACCAGGGAGGAGGACTAACAATCCTCACCCAGAATCTCCTCGATGGTAAGCCCTCATCAGCACCTCTCTTTCCCAAACTCCTCACTAACCCAACCCTCAGGCGCCGCAAACGACCTCAACGGCGCGATCCTACTCTCCCAACCAAGCCCCTACTCCGCCGCCTCTTCCTCCTGCGCCCTCCTAGGCGAAACCCTCTGGGACCCCTCAACCCACTCCTTCTCTGCCGGCCTGAACGCCTCCCTCTCCTACCAGCACTACCAAGGCCTCGCCAGCAACTCAACTCTCTACTGGGTCGCCGGAAACTCCTCGTCCACGCTCTGCACGTCGCTAGACCCCTACGGGACCCTGCACACCCTCGACTGCACCCGCGCCCTCCCTGCCCTCTGCACGCAATCGGCCCCCATCTCCACGAGCTCGGCGTCCAACACCTCAGCGGCCTGGCAGGTGCAGCTGCCTCTCGACCGGGTCCTGCTGACCGGGTACCGGGACCACCACGCCTTCAAGTTCCGCGGGATCCGCTACGCCGAGACGCCGGCGCGGTTCGGGTACTCGACGGTCAAGCTCTATGACCGGGAGGATGCGGAGGCGATAGATGCCACCACCGCGGGGGCGGACTGCGTCCAGCCCGTCGGGGAGGTTAGGAACGGGAGCAGCGAGGACTGCCTCTTTCTTAATGTCTGGACGCCGTATCTACCCCCCGCGGCTGCTGCTGCTGGCGGTGAGAAGAGAGGACAGCTGAAGCCGGTTATGGTTTACCTGTACGGAGGCGGCTTCACGTCCGGGTCGGGCAAGAATCCCAACACGGACGGGACGAATCTTGCGTCGAGGGGTGACGTGGTTGTTATATCCGTGAACTACCGGGTGGGTAGTCTCGGGTTCCTGGCTTTCGATGACGGGGTGCATAACGGGAACTATGGCATAAGCGACATGGTCACCGCGTTAGAGTGGGTGAAGAAGTACGTCCGCTACTTTGGGGGTGACGCCGACAGGGTGACTGTGTTTGGCGAGTCTGCGGGGGCGATGGGCGCGCACATACTCCTCGCGAGTCCCAAGGCGAAGGGACTGTTTCACCGAGCGATCATGCAGTCCGACCCGTCTGGGTACCCGAATGGGGGGAAGTTTACGTGGAGTCAGTATGCTACACCCGCGGACGAGTATAGGAGTACGACCAAGAGGGTGCTGGAGGCGGCTGGGTGTCTGAATGCGACGGACCAGATTGCTTGTGTTAACAAGATTGGGGGGTTTGATCTTGTCAACCTCTCCACGAACGCCAAGTGAGTACTCCTTGACGTGGTGCGCACATGCTTACCTGATGTTACGGACTGACACTGCTCCTCAGCGGCGCCACGGCAGACGGCGTCTACCTGACGCACCACGAGCTCGACCTCTCCAGGCCAGGCTACGCATCAGACGTCGACGTCATGACGGGCTTCAACCGCGACGAAGCCGGCGTGCTCATCGACAACTACCCCGCGAACGGCACAAACTTCACCTCCTACTTCGCCGCCAACGTAGGCAACCACTTCTCCCTCCCGCCATCCACGGCAGCCTCCTTTCAGCTATCCGCCTTCGGCACAGCACCCGGCGACGCAGCCATCACGACGCCCGAGCAGATCTTCAACGCCTCCCTCCGCATAGCCACCGACGGCGAGTTCACCTGCTTCGAGCTGGCCAAGGCCTACGCGGGCGCCAAGAACAGGGCCTTCCGGTCCACCTACGCCTTCGAGTTCAACCGCACCTACAGCCCGTCCGGGTACACCAAGTCCTGGTGCGACGCGCCAAAGAGCGAGTCGAGGCCGCACGGCGACCCGGACGGCGAGTACTACAAGTGCCACGCCGGCGAGCAGCTGCTCGTCTTCGGGAACGTGCGGCGCGCGGGGCAGGCGGACCGGGACGGCCTGGACGTGCCGTTCACGCAGCTCGTCGTGGATTACTGGGCTGCCTTCGCGAGGACCGGGGACCCGAATCCGGACCGGGAGTATCTGCGGGCGAGGGGCTATCGGAACTCGCTTGAGCGGGTCGAGGCTACCGGGCGGTGGGAGGCTGTCGATGCCGCCAAGCCGAGTATCAGGCTGCTTCAGTGGAATGGTGCTCAGGTGCCGTTCACAGAGAAGACACAGTGCGATGCTCTGGGCTTGCCGCTGGACATGTTGGCTGTTTCTTCGTAGTGACGTCGTGGCTGGCTTGTTAGACTTGGCGAGGACTTGGGCGGGAAGGGTGATATTGGCCCAGTGGATAAATATTCTCGTGTAACCACAGTCCACGTCGATGAAGACAAGAAAGCTGCTGATGTCCGGCTGAAATTTCACAAAACAAATGTGCTCGTGCCGTCCACCCCATATTGCTCAAGCCGCTTGGCTTGAATAAGACAGGCACAGGCTCCCCATGATCGGAAAACTAGACTACCAGTAGCCCATATTGTCCCCTCACAATAATACGGGAGGTACAGGTCGGTGAGCCGGCAGGATCCCAGGGTCGCCAGACCCCAAGACAGGCTATGACGTGCACACTCGCGATTGACGATTGACGATTGACGTGCCAGGCCTCGGTGCCTGAAGCCCTGCTCGCTGTCCGGGGCCCGGCAACTCGGATAGGGAACGATTGCGGCTGGGAAAATTCCAGTGGCCCTTGCGGTGAGCGGTTCCTGCACGCACAAGGCGGCATGTTCACCGCCGTTTTGATATCGATATCCCAGACCTTAACACCCTCTCGGAACCTGGATGTTTCTCGACTCTGCGGCGTCTTTTTGCAGAGTTCGACGATTTCCACGGATCCGCCGCTCTCTGACCCCGACTATCGACACATCATTCCGCATTTGAAAGAAGATATACGTAGGCGGTGGAGAGAATGCAGAATATTCAGAGCCGTCGAGAGGCGCCACGTCGAGAGCAACTGCAAGCTGGCTGGGCAGCCGACCCCTAATGAGGCTAAAGCCGGTGGGGGTTGCTGGGATCAGTTCACGGCTTGGCGGGGTTCGGAGCCGCAAGCAACCCCATTCGCTCCCAACTGACGCGCAGGAGCTCTCCCAAAAGAAAAAGTTCCAGAAGGTCGATAGGCTCACAAGCTGTCTCTCCAAAAACTGCCACGAGGAATTGCAGCCCGAGGCCTCAGTAACTGGTCGGGAACGAAGGTCTCCTCGCGTCGTCGTCATGCCACGTGAAGAGAGAGGCCCCAATTTGGGAATGTGAATCATCATAACACTGTTTGTCAGGTTCGCTAATTTTCCTGCCTAGTTCACGGTTCACCTGAAGGTCCCGCATCGCTCCTTCCCTGCCTTAACCTTTTTCCCTTATGTCGGCCCAGCTGCTTGTGATGCCGGCAAGAGCGGACATCAGCGCATGGCATTGCAGGCGTGGCTTGCGTCAATGGATCTCCCAACCTCCAAGGTCGCTACTGCCGGACATCTGCCTGTTCCAGCTATTTCACCCATGGGAGCTGCCCGTGCTTTTTGCTAGACCCAATGGAACGATGACAACTGGAAGTCTGAGCCCGGCCGCTCAGGTGTTTGCTGGCGGTCCCGTCCCATGTCATAAACGGCTCAACGTCACTTCCCATGTTGAGTTGGTCTGTTTTGTTTCCATTGTTTCCAAAGCCGAACTCATATGATGATGATGATGTCTGTTCGTGCTCTTTTTTTCTGTAATCGTCTGTAAAATCACTCGGCATCTGCATCTCTGTTCCAGCGTTCCGGTTGCGTGCTTCTTCGAGATACCTTACCCTTCCTGCAACTTGTTCTCTTATCTTATCGCCCGCCAAGAAATCACGAAGTCACGAAGTACACACAAAGCCATGGGAAACTCGGGCAGCTCACTTCAGACATGTCTGAACAGTGTCTGCAACGGCAGGTCGTCCTGCGTCAGCTATCCCAGTAATCCGCTATACCAATTGTCGTGGGTGAAGCCAGTAAGTTCTGGATCACCGCCGAGCACTTGGCTTTGACATGTGTTTTGGTGCTAAAACCGGCCAAGTACAACTTGGACATCGGGGTCACTCCAGTTGCGGTCATCCGCCCTCAAACTGCTGCCGATATCTCTGCTATAGTAAAGTGCGCCACAGCCAACAATGTAAAGATACAAGCAAAGTCTGGAGGGCACTCCTATGCGTAGGTGTACATGTTCCATACCTGTTAATCTGCGCCATACTGACATATCTTCGCAGTAATTATGGTATGGTATTCACGCTCCGTGTTGCAGAAGCGCCATCCAGCTAAGAGACTAATTCCACTGCCAGGACTGGGTGGCACCGATGGAGCCATCTCCATCGACATGGTCAACTTCCAGGAGTTCAGCATGGATAACAGAACATGGCAAGCCACGATAGGGGCCGGGACGCTGCTTGGGGATGTGTCTACGAGGCTTCATAAAGCCGGCGGCCGCGCCATTGCTCATGGCACGTGTCCAGGGGTCGGTATGGGGGGACATGCCACCATTGTCAGTGCCACAGCCACAGAGTCTAGCGCTGCTGCAATGTACTGACAGCCAAACAGGGCGGACTCGGTCCGGCATCAAGGATGTGGGGGAGCACCCTCGATCATGTCGTGGAAGTTGAAGTTGTGACTGCTGATGGCAATATCCAACTTGCCAGCGAGACTCAGAACTCGGATCTGTTTTGGGTTAGTATTTGTACTTATTAAATCTGAACTCCTGTTGCTAACGGACTCACAGGCAGTAAAGGGCGCTGGAGCGAGTTTCGGCGTTGTCACCAAATTTGTTGTCAAGACTCACCCCGAGCCGGGCAGCGTGGTACAATTCACATATACTGTCTCCTTCGGCAAGCAGGCTGATATGGCACCCACGTTCAACGCCTGGCAGACACTGGTGTCGGACCCGGACCTCGATCGCCGCTTTGCATCTGAGTTTATCATGGAGCCCCTCGGCTGCGTCATCACTGGCACCTTCTACGGCAGCCGGGCCGAGTTCAACGCTACCGGACTCCAGTCGCGCTTCCCCAAGGGCGGGAGGTTCAGCTTCACCATCAACGACTGGCTGGCCTCCGTCACGCAAGAGGCCACCAACGAAGCGCTCTACATCTCCAACACGCCGATACCGTTCTACTCCAAGAGCCTCGCCTTCACCCAGAAGGACGTGATCCCGGCCTCGAACGTGACAGACACCTTCAAGTGGATCGACGGCGCGAGCAAAGGCACGCTCCTCTGGTTCATCATCTTCGACGTCGAGGGCGGCGCCATCAACGACGTCCCGCAAAACGCCACTGCCTACCCGCACAGGGACAAGTTCATGTTCTACCAGTCGTACGCTATCGGCCTGCCGCTGAGCCAGACGACCAAGAACTTCCTCACCGACTTCCACAACCGGATCGTGTCGACGCTGCCGGCTGAGTCGGGGAATGCCGAGTCGTACGCGGGCTATGTCGATCCGGGCCTGGGAGCCAATGCTCAACAGGACTACTGGGGCCCGAATCTGCCTCGCTTGGAGCAGATCAAGAAGAGGTGGGATCCGTCGGACGTGTTTCACAATCCTCAGAGTGTGCGGCCTGCAGCTGTGTCGACAGTGGTTCCGTGAGTAACCTAGAGATCTCCGAGATCGAACGGGACACGTGTTCCAACAAGAACTCGAATACTAACGAGTTGCCAGAACGAACAACACATCGAACGGGACATCAACGTCGAACGGCACATCGACCGACGCCTCGGCGTCTTTCTCGGTCCGACGAGGAAGAGGTGTCGTCCGCCATCTCTACCTGGGTGTGCTGTGTATCATGTATCTTCTATTATGATTACTCTCTATTCTATCGATGGTCTATGGTCTTCTTCATGGTGTTCCTCGAGCATCCCCGTTCTACCCCTAAGCATCGTCAAAATCCTCATCCCTCCCCGGATACATGATGTCCTGCACCCAAACAGCCCGCACCGTATGGCCCAAGACGAACCCATACGCCAGCACCACCCCAACCGACATGCCCGTCGCCACCCCCAGGATCGGCCCGCACCCCATCGCCCGCCCAAGCGCAATAGTCGCCAGCGTGAACCCGGAGTTGGGGAACACGGCCGCCCACCAGCCCAGGTGGAAGTACCGCGGCGGCCTCATGGCGACCGCCACGGCCGCGACGCCGAACCACCAGAAGCTCAGCGCCCACAGGAAGACGGCGCACACGACGGCCAGCGTCCGCAGCGTGCGCGCGTCCACCTCCCCGTCCGAGTCGGCGTCGAACCCGTCGGGCAGGCCGTTGCCCATGCCCACCAGCGCCAGCGCCGTGAACGCCGGCGGGCCCACGCACATGAACAGGCCCGGGCGGTGCTCCCTGTCCGGCAGGCCCGCGGAGAACAGCCTGCCCACCAGCAGCGCGTACGTCATGCCCGCGACCGACAGTCCCAGCCCCTGACACGTCAGACCCGCCACGATGATCGGCACGGCCGCCACATCCGGCTGCGTGTCGGCCACGACCGAGGCGATGGTCCCCGCCAGCATGACAGGGAAGATGGGCAGGATCCAGGTGGGCATGGCGCTCTCGAGGCGGAACCGGTGCCTCGAGAACACGAACGCGTACTGCGTCACGGCCAGCACGACAGCGACCCCCACATACGCCCAGAAGGACCACTGCACCGCCCCGACGACGGCCGGGTCGTCCCGCGAGACGACGTACCGCTCCGTGCTGGTGATCAGCGTCGCGACGCTCAGCAGGGCGGTGGGGAGGAAGAAGCTCTCCCTCCGGTGGGTGAGGGACTCCTTCAGCGTCGCGGGATAGAGGACGAAGCGCGCGACGAGGAGCGAGGTTATCGCCAGGAAGAAGGCGATGTTGGAGACGTAGACAGCCATGCCTATTTGGCGGAGACCGGGAAACTGGTGGGGCTGGTTGAAGAGGAGGACGGACAGGCCGCCCGTGGACATGGTCACCGTGTACCACGCCCAGGTGAAGTGTCTGAGGCGCTGGCGGAAGGGGAGGGGGCTGCGGCGGTGGGGATGGGGGTCGGGGTCGGACTCGCTAGGGTGGAGGGATTGCTCCTCATCGTCGTTGTCGTCGTCCGAGCGGCAGGGTTGTCGGAGTATTACGAGCTCAGGGTGCACCTCGAGCTGGCGTGCACCAGAGGAGAGGGTGCGGGACCGCATTCTTTCTGTTCGCGTGAGGTATATAGTCTTACTTTGCATGAGGGGAAGGGTCTGGCTTCTTTGAAGGAAGGGCATAGTCGCGACAGACTGGTTGGGATCGAAAGATAGAGGGCATCTGGTTAGTCACTGAGACGAGACGTCGGACAGAACAAGGTGGACAACAATACGAACGACGGTGATGATTATGATACGGGAAAGAGAGAGTCCAGGGCCTTGGGAAAGATATAGGGTTCATGTTCGTGTGCCGGAATTTTTCTCCCACCTATGCAGGCCCCCTCTGACGCCATTACCGTCCCAACTATCCCAACCTGCGGCCACAGAGGTGCGCGCCGAGTAGATTTCATCCGAAGGGTCAAGGCCAAGTTTCCGGAGGCAGCCTTGGCCGGACCAAGTCCAGGCTACGCGTCACCCGGAATTGCATGATGTCGAACCTTGAGGGTTACATGTTCCGGTGTTGCTAGTGGTGGGTGACCTTGACTCGGTCCGGGGGGGTGAAGGCACCTTCAACACGCCGCTGAACGAAACCTAGATGGCTCATGAACAAACTAGTCGCTCGAATATCAGAGACATCAATTCTGTCTCGATTATCGCTATCTCGTACACGAGCAGCAGCTCCCGCCCGCTGTCTAAGCTAAGCTACGTAGGTAAACTATATAAATGGAAGCCAAGGGTCTTCCCAGGGCTTATTAAGGGAACAGATTGCACCCACTATCGATACGCACCAAACACTGAGGACTCAACGGTGCGTGCCATCACCGCCCCTGAACCCATCCTCTTCGAGCAACCCTTCCGGGAAAGCACAAGTAGCCAGCGTACAAACCATTCCCGCGAACATTTCCCTCAATCACCATCCAAACCCACTCACAAATCCCACCCAGACCCCTCAAGTAGAGAGCCGAACACTAACCCTCCTTGCCCTCCCGCTCCTCCTGAGGCCAGAGGAATCGACATCAGGCGTCTCACTAGCCCTAAACTCCCACTCATCATCCTCCACGCCCTTCTTCTTCTTCCCTCGCTTCCCCTTGAACCCCCCGACCCGTCCCCTCGGCCGCTTGGCCACGATAGTACCCATCTCCTCCTCCTCCAACGCCTGCTGCTGCTGCTCCTTCATCTTGGCCCACGCGTACTGCCGCCCCCTAACCTTGGCCTCCTCCTCCGGGTCCAAGAAGCGGTGGACCTCGCGGTGGTCGAGGATGCGCTCCTCGTCGTCCCACTCCCCCGCCGGCTGCGTCTTGGGCCACACGTAGCCGTACAGCTTCGAGTGCCGCTCGCACCGCGGGCAGTTGGCCTTGGTGAAGTAGGCGTCCTTCTGCACGAAGGCCGTGTTGCAGTTCTTGCAGTGTATCCACGCCATCTCGGGCTCCGCCAGGAGGAGCGGGGTGAGGGTGTAGTCCCCCGGTATGCGCTGGCGGGGTCCCTTGGGTGGTGGCGAGGCGGAGGCCGAGCGCTTCGGGACGGGCGGCGCTCGGGAGTGTTTGGGCTGGGACTCGCTCTTGCGCGGACGGCCTGGGCGACGCTTGGGGGGGTCTGTGGGGGTTGCTGGAGGAGGGGCTTCGAGGACTGTGGAGGGCAGGAGTTCTACCTCGGCTGGGGAAGGACTGTGCGCTGGTGACCGTCCTTTGGTGGGTGTCTCTTGATTGTCGAGGAAGGCGACTGTCATGGCTTCCGGACCACGCACCACGCTCGGCGGCGTTGCGAATATGGTTAGGCTCACACCGATCGTTTCGACTACTGGTTGAGAGGAAGGCGGGCTCTCTGTCTGGATGACTGTTGTGTTGGCCTGTTCTCCGACGTACTCGGGTATCTGACGCGATACGTGCTGGACGACATCTGCCTCTGCCGTGTGCTCCTGCTTGAGCACCTCGATTGGTCTCTCGAGCCGCGTTGGCGTGGGTGAGAAGATGATCGGGCCAGGTGTCTCTTCCCCTGGTGTAGGAGTAGTAGCGTCCGTAAGCACGCCGTCCCCGTTGCTGATCTCCGACAGAGCAGACTCCTGAGCCACTTCTGGCTCTGAGCTGTCGCGGGAACTATCCGGGCTTGGTCCGACCGGTACCACCTCATAGCGTGTCTCGCTCAGCTTCTGCCGTTTTGCAGGCGTGACAGGTGGCGTTGCCAGAGATCCCATATCCTGCTTGCGCTTCAGAGGACTGGGGCTCGGAGCTAGCCCCGGTGCTGCTGAACCAGCTGTCGGAGCGGGACCTCCCAGGAAGCTCCGCGAAGTTCTTGATCGCTTCGCTATGCGAGGGCGCAGCTCCGGTGTGGCTGAGGAACTGCGAGAGGCAACATCACACGTGCTCGCGTCCCGTCTCCTCCGTCGCAGGGCATATGCTCGCGCGCCGCTCGCTGAGTCGTCCTCGACGCTCCTCTCCACGACCACATTGCCATCTTCTGGCTTCCATCCATTGGCCAGATTTGCCTCGCACGTGGCGCACAGACACTCACAGTTATCCTCTCCAAAGTAGTTCTCGCCGTACGTGACTGTGATCTCCTCGCCCACCTCGATATCCCGGCAGGCAATGATCTCAATGCCTGCTTGACCTCTAGTAACGAGTCGCGCATTGGCGTCGCAATCGTGGTTGCACAGTCTGGCTGGGCCCATGAAGATGCTCGTCGACTTGGTGCGGCTGCTGACAACCAGGCTGAAATCCTTCTTCCGCAGCGCCATCTCCGCTTCCTCCTCAGGCGTGATCACAACCTGGATGCCGGCGAGATACTTGATCGTCTCGTTGCGCTTGATGTACTGCCGTGCCGTGATGCTCGCTTCGTAAGATACGATCGTGTAGCGGTTCGAGGCATTGACTTCAAATGGGCAGCTGGGGAGGTATATCGACATGTACCGCCGCAGGTGCGCCTTGAAATCCTCTTTCTCCTTGGGTGTCCTGAGCGAGTTGCAGAACTTCCTCAGCCCGTCGGTCGCCAGCAGCTTTTCTTCGGCCGTCTTAAGATCCTCGTCGAGTATTATGTGCTGCTGGATCAGCTTCGATATCTCCTCCTCTCGCACGCCTCGTGACGGGTGGTAAGTCGTGCGGTTCTTTGGGACTGTCGTCCAGTAGTAAGTCTAGCGCAAGTTAGGACTGACATGTCTCAACAAGGCATCCCAGCGCACTGTCGAGCGATTCCCCGGCTGTAGGACTTACATGATCCACCAAGGCATCAGTCAAGATGTCGTCGTAAGCGGCCAATTGCGCAAGGGTCAGCTGCTGGCGCTTCGCCATGGGAGTCGAAGTTCGTGACGGCATCTTTGGTGTGACTCCTGGAGACCATGCAGAGTGGAAGAAGGGGTTGACGGCCGGGAACCAAGCTGACAACCAAAAGAACGGACGAGACCAGCGCTTGAACAGCGGTCTCCTTATGCGACTATGAACCTTACTGAGATAGATAGGCCTTCGAGGCAATCTAGGGATGCCTCAACCTGAAAGGAACGGCGTTGTCCCAAG
Source organism: Coniochaeta hoffmannii (assembly GCA_030052785.1). NCBI lineage: Eukaryota > Fungi > Ascomycota > Sordariomycetes > Coniochaetales > Coniochaetaceae > Coniochaeta > Coniochaeta hoffmannii. Next base: position 18,450 of record JANBVN010000021.1, read on the forward strand.
GCCAGTCGGGCAAGCCGACGACTGTTCGTATGGTGAGACGGGGGGAAAGGACAGAAATCAGCCCCGGGCCGCAATGGATCGTCGATGCGACTGCAAGTCAGGGGAGAAGGGCGGCGCAGTGGTTGCAGTTGGAGGCCAGTCCGTGGCTGTTCGCCCAATCCGGGCCAACCAAGGCGGGAAACGCTGTCCAATCCGGGAACTTGATCGGCCGACGGATTGTCGTCATACAGGTACCGTTGGGCGGGCCGTGAATACACATATGCATGCATATAAGTTGTGTTGTGCGCACGAGTTTCAAGTCAGAGAGATGTATCTTGGAAGAAGAACGAAGAACTTCATGTACGTGGGATGTCGGCAGTTATCTGGTGGTCCGTCGTCAAGTGTGCACTTCAGGAATGAGGAATTAAATTGGCGTTCTGGCAGGGCAATCGTAGCCTCTGCTGATGAACAATACAAAGCAGGAGCCACCTTGGTTGTCCTGGAAATTGGGGAGGCTAGGCGAAGCGGAGTCCATTGCGCTCGAATTGGAAGCGCAGGAAAGAGGCCTGAGCTGAGACATGGCATGGGGGAGCCAAAGCTAGAGTGCTTGCATGGTCGTCCTGATTGCGTTAGCCTGCTGCCGTAAAGCACTGTGCTCCACCACGATTCGTAGCTGGAGTTTCGCCGGACTTTAACCAGCATCTTTTTTCGACAACACCAGCGACCGGTATCACGAGTTCTGCGCCGATCAGCTAGCCAACAAGGTGGACTGGGGACGACACACTCAAAATGATTCAATTAAAGGTGCGTAATACATACGTTGACATGGTGCTGCAGCTTCTTAAAACGAGTCAGACTAACAGAAGACATGGTTGCAGACGATGCTTAACTGCATCGACAACTCGGGCGCCGCCCTCGTCGAATGCGCCATGGTGGTCGGCCAGAAGAGGCATGCATCAATAGGTAGGCCTCGCCATGCTCCGTCGAGAGCCCCCATAGTCTAGGCCCGGAGAGCAATGTCGCTAATTGGACCTTCTTTCCACTCCTAGGTGATCGAATCGTCGTCGTAGTACAAGAGCAAAGAAGCGCCCACGCCGCAGGCATGGCATCCGCCGGCGGCACCAAGGTCAAGCGAGGTGATATCAGACACGCAGTCGTGGTACGGACGAGGTACAGGGTCGGCAGGCGCGACGGCAGCTCGGTCCGGTTCGACGACAACGCGTGCGTGCTCATCAACAAGGCCGGCGACCCGATCGGAAGTCGCATCAACGGCGTCGTGGGACAGGAGCTGCGGACGAAGAAGTGGAGCAAGATACTGAGCATGGCACCTATGCAGGTATGAGGTGACGGGGGTAGAGGTTGAGATGAGGAGATTATGATGCTCCTTCGCCAGAGTGGAGGGCTGTACACTACAGACCAGGGGGCGAGGCGTGGATGTTGTAGAACAAGGTTGCGATATCTGTCGAGACGCATCGCGACTATTGTATGAATAAGGGCTGGTTGGCACGTAACCTGATACTGGGCGTGGTCGGCCGAGGCAGCAAATGACAATCAAGATATATATCACAAGAGAAAGCGCCGTGAGCCACATGCGGCAACAGCGCCCAATCAATGCCCTATGCTTCGTATTTTCCTGCCTCAACGAAGAACCTTGACCAGATACGCCGTACAATGACCTTCCCACAACCTAACAAACGCCCGTAAACCCCCAAAGCAAACCCTCGCAACGCCGGTCCTCCCCTATGCTTCGCATGCGAGGTCATCCCCTCGCAACGTCAGTCCTTCAATGCTCTCAAAATGCGAGGCCATCCATCCCGGCCGGGTATCGTAGATGCGGATCAGGTAAAGATCTCACCGCATTCGCAGCAGACATAGAACAATTTCTGTGCAGCGACTTTAGCATGGGGCTTCCTCGAAGCTCGCGGTAACGGGAGTATCTCACCATTCCCGTCTCAGCGCTTCGTTGCTGGGACTGGAAAAAGACAGCTTCGGGATGCTTGCACACAGGACAAGTCTTGTTTGCTCGCGGAAGCTAGAAACCAAGAAAAGGTGTCAGCCAAGTCAAGACCCTTCAACAATCCGAAGACAGGAAAGAGATCCAGCCGGGCAGAGGAACAAGAGTTGGGCAGTGACAGCGTCTGTGGGAAAAGGAGAGGCAGTGGCCGTGGCCGTGGCAAGCTCCGATATGCTAGTCCTACAGGCAGATCGGTAGAGCAGAGCTGCCGTCCATGGGCTGGTCGTCGTTGTAGATTTCGTGGTCCTCCTTGTGGTCCTCCTCATCGTCGTCGTCGTCGTCGTCGTCGTCGTCGTCTTCATCTTGTTCGAGTTCGAGTTGCCGCCTTGTCTCCCCAGCATACCAGAGAAGCTCCCCCTCGTCGAGAATCATCCCAGCACTGGTGAGAGAGTCCACAAGGCTCTCCTCGCTGGACTCGTCGATATACTCATCAAGGTGCTCGTAGTACTCCATCTCGGCATCCTCATCCCAATCGAACATCCCCTCGGTAGGACCCTGGTCAAGGACATCTCTGCAGACATGACACCTTATGACATCCCCGCAATGGACACAGAGCACGCGAGCAGAGCAGGAGAGACATGCAGAAGGGGCTGGACCGGAGGGGAAGGGGTCACCAACCGTTGGATCTGAACCCACGTCCTGCGTCACGCCGGCCGTCTCGCCGGCCGTGTTGCTCAGGTTGTGGCGGAAGATGCAGGTGGAGGCGGCCTCCTCGGTGTACGCGCAAGTGCGGCACTCGAACATGAGCTTGTGATTGACCTCGTCCTCTTTGGGGTACAGCATGTTGCTGCACTCGGAGCAGAAGCGGAACGTGATCTGCTCGTCCTTCTTGGGTCGCGCGCCCGCGTCGGATGCGGCAGGGCTAGACATCTCGCGAATCGGTGTGGTCTTTGTTGGTAGAGGGCGGTTGATCGATCGGTGGACGAAAAGCGCAAAGTCGGTAGTTGGGGACTTGTTCGGAAGGCTCGTGGATAATCGCCGAGATATGAAGGTGTCGAACTACCTACTTTCGGTTGCAAGCCTGTCGGGTCCGATGGCAGTAGAGGCGAGGTTCGTGTGGAGGTTAGAAGATCGCTAGAAAGTTGAAGGCGTGGTCGTCGCGATGCTTTGGTCCCAAAAAAAAACTGGTGTGGAGTCACTGGAGTGAAAGTTGGCGGCAACCTTGAACTTGCAAGCAAAGTGGCCCCACCTTCTCCCGAATGCAGGCACGATGCTACACAGAGCTTCAGGTTGTGGTGAAAAGCGAGGTGATCTGACCGTTCCTGCGGCTTATTACATCTCCCTACCAAACTTCACCAAACTTCACGTAGGATCAAGCATATCCGTGTCAAGCAATCGGTTTAACTCTATCAGGATTCACCCAATTCATCCGGGCCAGCTGCAAGGTCCAGAAAGCAGGTGAGACACCGCACAACGCTAGACAGCCCTCGTGATTCACTCGTACTGTACGTGTAGGTACCGAGTATAGTGGCTGCCACACCAAGTCCGGCCACTGGTGATGTTCCCCCCTGACGCCGTACCTACTTTACCTCCTATACGTCCGACTCGAGTCCGCGACGCTGGTCCTGTGATGTGCGATGTGATGAGAGAATGACCCGCTCCTTCACCTGCTTGACCACCGGTCGAAGTCCGCCAATTGATAATCTGGAGGGGAACCCCGCGCCGGTGACAATGGAACCCCTGTCGTAGCTCGTTGCTCCACCAATGCAGGTCAACCGTCAGGGCAGTGCCGACCCCGCGTGACGGATGTGCTTAAAGAACGAGCCTTCCTCCTCAGGGTAGACCACCTCGATCATCCCCGCCGCAAACCATCACGTCACTGCTCTGCACTAGGCTCAACGATCTGCAAATTGTAGGATAAAAGACCCCAAACCTGGGACGATACCTGTACCTTAGGCCTACAGCTTGCACCACACGGTCCAGGAAAACCAAACCATCCTCAACAAAAACAGTCCCCCTCCGACCTCAGGCCTTCTCATAAGCACCTGCACCATGAGCGACGTAGGTCCCCTCTCCTTCCTCATCCCCGTCCCCGTCCCCTCCATATGCTGGGACCGCCGACCTCTGACCTTCTTCTTCTCGCCAGCAACTCGAGACAGGCCTCCCCGCCGGCTGGGAAGTGCGGCACAGCAACAGCAAGAACCTGCCCTACTACTTCAACGCGACCGAGAAAAACTCGCGGTGGGAGCCCCCCGAGGGCACCAACACGGACAAGCTCAAGGTCTACATGGCCAAGTACCACAGCGGCTCCTTCCAGCCCGCCGAGGGCGCCGGCCAGCCGGGCAAGATCCGCGCCGCCCACCTGCTCGTCAAGCACGCCGAGAGCCGGAGGCCGTCGAGCTGGCGGGAGGTTAGTCCATCTTTCCCCCTCCTTTTCCAACCACTCGTCTCCCCCTTTAGGAGCCTCAGAGCTAATTAGAGTTTGTTTGTGCCTAGGCAACCATAACCCGCTCCAAGGACGAGGCCCGCCAGATAATCAAGCGCCACGAGGAGACGATCAAGAGCGGGCGGGCCACCCTGGGCGACCTGGCCGAGACCGAGTCGGACTGCAGCAGCGCGAGGAAGCGGGGCGACTTGGGCTACTTCGGCCGCGGCGACATGCAGAAGGAGTTCGAGGACGCCGCCTTCGCGCTGCAGCCCGGGGAGATCAGCGGCGTGGTGGACACGGCGAGCGGGCTGCACCTCATCGAGAGGTTGGAGTAGTTTGGGATACCGGAGAAGAAAAAGAAAAAAAAAAAAAAAAAAAGGAAAAAAAGGGAAGGGAAAAAGAAAGAGGGAAAAAGGGTCGTCTGGGTGCCGTAGGAAAGGTAAATGGAGATTTGGTGAGCCGCGTCACGTTAGGCGGCTATGGCACGGGACGGTGTAGTAGCTGGGATCACCCAAAGCTGGCGCGCCTGCAATACACAGTTATATGACAGTGTTCCAGGGCTTTCCCCTTGCCAGGCTCTAATCCACCGGGACTCATGTAGGATGCAAGCAGTGAGACTTGGACTGTTCTGCGCGATGGTTGGGTTTCTTTCCAAAAGTTCATGGAAGCTCATCCAAGACTAAATGAGTCAAAGTATAGCATTGAGCATAACGACGGACATTGGACCTCCTTCCTACCATGTTTTCTGTTCCTGGATATCACACATTCACTTCCCTTGAATTGCAACCAACGCCGAGAACACCAACACCGACACCAACACCGACACCGACACCGACACGAACACCAGCACCAACATCTAACCTAACCACATCCCTCAGCCGCTTTTCTCCAAGACTAAGAATGCCCATCGTCTAAGCACAGCACGCGTGTACATGCCCAATCAGAAGTAATATTGCTGCGGCGGCTGCTGCCCCGGCGGCGGCTGGGCCAAGAAGTCGAAGTTCATCGAGTCCAGGCCGGTATTGAACGGATCGGGTGATTCTACGCAGAGGAAAAAAACAAAATAAACTTGTCAACGTTGCTGCCCTCCACCACCATCCGTGGTCCAGAGGTTGTTGTTCCAGCTGGACCACATGGGATTCATCGCGGGATCCATGTACTCACCCCAGAAGATGGAATCGTACAGGTCCATCGGGGACATGTACGTCGACGGGTCGACGCCCGAGAAGTCCTGCATGACTTGTTCGCCTTGTTGCTGCGGCAGCGGCTGCTGGCCGTATGGGAGGCCACTAGTAGTCCTGATTAGAAGGGGACACTCAGTTTGTGACAATGATGGGGGGGGGGGATACTTACCCCGAGAAGTCGTTAGGTGGCAGCTGCCCGTTCTGCTGCTGCTGTTGCTGCTGCTGCTGCTGCATCTCCGCCATAGCCAGAGCCGCACTCTGGTGCGGATCCAAGCTACCGTTACCTACGCCCCCGCGGTACGCCATGTCGACGGGAACTAGAGCGCCGGCGTTCGGGCCGGAGGTTAGCTGGGTCATCTGCAGAGGTGTGCGGGTACCGGAGCCGGGGAGGCTGCCTCGCTCGCGCTTGATGGCCTGTCCCACGACGGAGCCGTGGTCGTAGATGTTCCTCAGCGCTGCCAGTGCCCTCGACAGCGGGCCGGACAGCTCGATGTCCTTGTCGGATTGCTGTATGTGCGGTTCCGGGGACGTCTGGTCCTTGGCCGCCGTTGCGGATAGTGCCAGGATGAGATCTCCTTGGAGTTGGCGGACCTCGGGGTCTGCCTTCGTCTCGCAGAGGATGCCGAGTAGTACGGCGGATGACAGGCCATGGTATGTGAACGCCCAGGAACGGGTCGGGATCACCGACAGTTGGTGCATAGCGAGGTACATTCTGACCGTCTCGGTCAGGTTCTCCTTGCATCTCTCGGCGAGGAACTTCTTCTGGGACGCCTCCAGCGGGTTGTCGCCTCGCTTCAGCGCCGGCCGACAGCAGACGGAGATGACAAAGGACGAGTGCAGGCGGATGGCGTAGTATTGGAGACGGTCAACGGCGGACCGACACTCGTCCTTGTTTCGTAGGTTTGGGGCTACCTTTGCCCTGATGCCTTCCACAGCCTCGCAGTTTTCCAGGATCTGCGTATAGTTGGCGTTTGCCGCCATTTCTGGGTTGAGCCGCTCCGATATGACCTGGCAGAGATGCATCATCGTCTCGAGATATGCCAGTCCTTCGGTATCCGCTGTGGGAGAGTGCGGTATAGGGCAACAGGGGATGTTTGTCATGGGCGAACTGATTCCATGTCAGTTGCTGGTTAGATAGATTCCGGACGGGAAAGAAGACTTACCGGTCGAAGGAAAGGGATGTTAGTGTGTCATGCCATACACATGTCCACCTGAGTCCAGTTAGCGGTCTTATCATAGTATTTGCTTCGGGCGACTGGTACATACCATAGCTTCCGCCGTATCATTTCCTTCTTCCGCACCTCGGGGCTCTCTCGCCCATCCAGTTCCTGTGCCCGGTGAAGCCCAAGCGACTGCGCGAGCCGGCATGTCAGACCAAGCAAAGCCCACGAGGCTTCGGCTTTCATGTCGTTGAGCAGCACGAAGCTCGTCATGAGCATCGCTTGGATTGAGTCGAAGTTGGGTCTGCCGCGAGTTAGCATGCGATGGGCCCCGGGACAGGTAAGGCCGTACATACCGTAATAAGAAGTTGCTGAGCCTTAGGAAGTGGAAGGAAATCTGCAGGTATCGCTGTGCGTCCCGCGTACGGACATGGTAGGGTGAGTCGTGGTACTGTGATCCCACAGCCATGACGGAAAAAAGGATAGCCAGCCACGAGGCCGACACAGCTTTGGTCGTACCCTTGGTGTGGCTGCGTGCGTTCTTTGCTCGTTCCTCAAGGTAGACCATCAATCTGGATTCCAGGTCGTCGATGTCCATGACAAGTCCCCAGAACTGATGTGGCGTCTCTTTGTAACTCCGGAACAGTCTGCAGAATAGGGTGAGCCATGCCCGCCATCAAGCAGATGCGAAGGAGACGTACTTCATAACTTCCCTATCTGATGGCAGCTCCGAAGAGATGTCTAGCGTCATCTTGTCGAGCTGGCGGGAGGACATCAACGGGAAGGGAGCCGTGTTGTCCAGGCCAAGGATGGAACGCATGTCTTGACGTATGTGCTCGACCCCCTGTAGGGGTTCGTTGGGGGACGTCTGCTCTCTCAACAAGGCAGGGATGCTGTTCTGGCCCAGGTATCTCGTGGTATCTGCTGTATCTGGTTCTGGGATATCAGAGTGAGAGACGGCCCGGCACGACGCAAATGGTTTATACGTACCGTATGCCCTTATGTTGGTCTCTGGCGGGCCCTCGGCACTCTGGCTCCTGCTGTTAATGGGGTCGGGCGAGTGCTGTCTCTTGAGACCATGGCTGGGTTCCGAAGCGACGGAGCCGTTCTTGAGGGTTGTGTGGGTGGAGGCCCTGTTGGGCTTGTAGGAGCAGAGCTGAGGGTGCTCCCTCTTGACGCAATTCTCACACGGGCTCTTGTTGTCACACTTCACCTTGCGTTGCCTACACGGCCAGCATGCGGTACCTGGAGTATATGTGTTAGAATGTGGCGCCACCCCGGGTGTCATGTCATGGGACGTGGAGATATGCAAGAGCAGCCGTCACCGACGGAAGATGGGGGATGGGGAGCGGGAGAACAGGCACGGCACGTGATAGGCGGCCAGCCGTGGCACCAGTCCTCGGAACGGGAGTCGACTGACCATATCGGACCTTGCGGTGGGAGTGGATGATGCGGTTGGCCTCCTCGGGGGTCAGATCCTCGAGGTTGGGGCTGTCGTGTTGGTCTGACAGTGACATGGCCGGAGCCCAGGACGAGGCTGGAGCCACCGACAAATCCTTCTGGTCCTTCGGGCTGGAAACAACCAACAATCCGCCAACGTCCACTTCCTCCTGGGGCGAGAAGTCCCCCCTCCTTGGACAGAACCACAAGGTGCAGGGTGTGGAGACCCGGCACTTGTTGGAGCAAGCGCGGAAAGTTAGGCCTCGCTCTGAAGTGGGATCAGATCCAACGAGGACACGAATAGACGGGTAACGACAACGACGGCTGCAAGGTCCAGCGCGCAAAGCGAGTGCCAGGCCGTCAATCACCGAGCGCCGTAGGATGAATCACGGAAAAACAATTTTGTGTGGATACCGATGGAAATCCGAGAAGGGTTGCTTTCGACGATTGAAGGTTGGACGTTGCCTCGTAAAAGATGCCGAGCGCTCCGGACTGTCCAGGTGCCTCAATGCGAAAAGTCGGTGCTGCGGGGTGCGATTGGTAACTCAGTAAGCATCCCGGGACCAAGATATCCTTGTGAAGATCTTCTGATCCGGGATCGAGAGGGTGGAGACGCAGTCCGAAGGCGGATTGCTCTTATCTAATCGCTCTACCAAGGCTGCTGTCACGTGGCCCCAGTCGCGAACGTCAGTTGCCCCGAGAAGCATCCACCCGCCTCGCGTCGCGTGTTTTCGAGCTAAACTGAAGAGATTCCCTGGACTAAACACGCGAGATAACCGCGCCATCAGATGCTTCGCTAATCTGTCCCACTGATGCCCACCCTCCTAGGTATACACGTAAAGCGTCTGAACCCGAGTCATGCTTGTTACACAGTATACGTCTTGAGGCTTCAGCCAATTAGCCACACGGATCTATACTGTGGTAAGGTATTCTTACCAAGCACACTCCTTTCTTGGAGGGCATTGGCTCGTTTACACTACTTGGTTGCGAAGGTCGGTACGCGATCGTGTCTCGGTGGGACCCGATCTCTGACGGGTGATGAGACCGTGATCATTCATCACCATTGGCTCTCCAACAAAGCATCTTGCGCACTTGTTCCACTTTTACCCGGCGCTGCCTTGCAACCCCGAGCCCGGACACCAGCCGATTCATCCGCTACTGGATTCCAGGCGACCGTCCGTGACGTCGACACCTGATTAGCCGGCGCCAGCCATGAGCCTGAGGGCCTCTGTCCGGGCCGAACCGTCAACCCCGTCGCCGAAAAAGCAGCTGCAAGCCATACCCAGTGTTGACACCATCATCGAGGGCTTGAATAACGACTACAATCTGGGCATTGAGATCTGCGATCAGAGTCTTACTCCTTCTCATCGACGCGAGCGGGCCAGGATCGACTATCAGTTCGCTCGGTTCGACGAGATATGCCAGCTCCTGCAGCAACTCGTGTTCCTCGGAGGAGGGCCTGTGGTGACAAGCGCATTGGAAGCCTTTCGTCGCGAATCCAAACCGGCGTGTGCGAGATGGATATCGACGCCCAGAGCTGACTGGGATACGCTCCCTGCTTCGTGTCTGCCGTGCAAAGGGACCACGCCCGGCGAGCAGTTTGAGCTGCAGGAGATACTGGTCGACATTCTCAAGAAGCTGAGGCACGGGCTCCTGCCAGAACCGATTGCACTTCCAAAACCGGGGGCCAAAGCTGGCACTCGCGATAGTCAGTCCGACGGTTTCGCCATTCCTTCCAGGCCTTCTCAGGAGCCAAGGCCCAAGAGACCCTCGAACGAAGGGCTTCTTGGAGGCTCTTCCAAGAGAGTGAAGGAGGTTGACCCCGCCCAGGTCGCCACGGCCATCGACCAGGTCCCTGCGCGGAAGAAGCTCGGTCGCGACGATCCGCCATCGGCGCCGTCAATATTCGAGAGCACCGGCAGGTCCTTGAACCGGTCTTTCTCCGATGCCTCGGCCAACACAAGCAAAGCCTCAATAGCGCCCAGCATATTCTCCAACCGTGACGTTGGGCTGCTGCCTGCATCTCAGAGCACCGTCGACCCCGAGACTGAAGGACCGAAGAAGACCGCCGCGCAATACAGCTACGCTCCGCAGTCATCGTCAGGCGACACCTTTGCGCCTTCCTCTGGAGACATTCTTGCTCTAGACGAGTCGTTCTCGCATTATGCCGAGCGCGGTGGCGAATCGCCTCTGTCCGACCGGCGCGTGGATGGCTGCGTTGAGCATGACGGACATCTACGGAGCCAGAACCAGGCGGCACGGAAGTCTGTTCCCCGCGCTGCTCCAGAGCTGGCGGGCTTACCGGAACACAGCACGGAATACTCTGATTGTTCTGGGCTACTTGATGTCCAAAAGCCGGACCTATTTGTGCCTCTCAGGCCTGATCTCCTCGAAGGTCGTTTGAAGAATATCTGGCGTATGTTAACCCAACCCCCCCCCCCCCCCCCCCCCCTTTTTTTTTTTTTTTTTTTTTTTTTGCTTTGGCTTGTTTGCATCTATGTCCTGTCGCTAATCCTGCACCAGCGAATCCTCCTCGGTGGCACAAACAGGCTCCTCTTGCTGTACTGTGGGAGTTCACGCGTGTTTGCCTTCACTGCGACGTCGACCCTTGCGAGGTCGACATCCCATACAACCCTGACTGGGCGAATGAAAAGTCCTATCGGAACCTCTGGTTGGGACTCCGCCGGCATCCGTCCTTGTCCTCCGGCAAGGCATTCCCCGAGCCGCCGGACGACAGCGCGTGGGCTGCGGCGGCCAAGGTGTTCTCCCAGAACAACTCGGCTGTTATACTCTCAGCGTCAATCGATTTCAACCCTTCCAAAGATGGTCCTCTGTTTCTACTACGCCTGAACCCATTACGGCTTGAAAAGAGTTGCCGTCTCAACCGCCGCTTTGGTCCAGACCGGTTTCTCGAGGTCTTGATTCCATCGACCAGCAGCAAGGCTGCTTCGCCAGCACTGAAGGACGATGGGGCTGTGGATTCGCTCCTTCACTGGCTGACTCGCCGGCGACACTCGATCCTCGGCCGGCAATGGGCAGCATTCTTTGTGGCAGATGCCGGGTATAGGAGGCCTATCAAAGAAGTACGAGCATCTCCTGATGCGAAGCCTGATTTCAAGGAGAGGATCCATCTGTTCGCCGAGTCTAGCAATGACTTCCGCATCTCGGTGGCGCCCAATGCCCTCCGGGTCAAATCTGTGGAGGAGATGCTGGATTGGCTGTTGCAGTTCAAAAACAATCAGGATCAACCTTTCCTTAAGCTGTTCTCCCGCATCCAGCTGGGACTCAGCAAGACTGATCCCGTCATCGCGCTGGAGCAGCATCAGATTATACATCGTCCTGAAGACATCAAGTCGCCCACCGGGAAAGTGATGAACGACGGAATCGGGCGCCTTTCTCTCAGTATTGCCCGCAAAGTGCAGGCGGAGCTAGGCCTGTCTGACATGCCGTCCGCAGTTCAAGGACGCATGGGGTCTGCCAAGGGCATGTGGATTGTCGACGTGAATGACCGTGGCACAGAAGACTGGATCGAGACGTATCCGTCGCAACGGAAGTGGAACTGCGATCAGACGGATCCATTCCATCGCACTCTCGAGGTGCACAACGCTTCACATGAGCTGCGCTCCGCCAGCCTCAACCTCCAGTTTCTGCCGGTCCTCGAGGACAGAGCCGAAGGAGCCTGGAAGAAGATGCGGGATGCGATAGGTCGGCTAATGGCGGACAACCTCCATGAGGAACTCGACAGCCTGAAGTCTTCAATGGGTCTATCTCTGGGGTTCAGACATTGGGTACAAAGCAATGGTTCTTCATCTCGGGCGGAGCGGCTCCAGCACCAGCAGGTGCCCTTCCTTGGCGGGTTGCCCAAGAGGACCGAGGAGACGATGAATTTCCTCCTGGACGGAGGCTTCAATCCCAAGGAGCAGAAGTATCTCCAAGACCTAGCCTTTACCATGCAGAGACAAAAGTGCGACCTCTTGAAGACGAAGCTGAACATCCGAGTGGGTAGATCGGCCTACATCTACATGGTTGTCGACTTCTGGGGCATCTTGGAGGAGAACGAGGTCCATGTCGCGTTCTCAACAAAGTTCCAGGATCCCCAGGGAAAGTTCTCGGACGTACTGCTCCACGACGTTGACGTCCTGGTTGCCAGGTCGCCCGCCCACTTGCCCAGCGATATCCAAAAGGTCAAGGCCGTCTTCAAGCCCGAACTTCGGGCCCTCAAAGATGTCATCGTCTTCTCCGCCAAGGGCAACACTCCGCTGGCCGACAAGCTATCCGGAGGCGACTACGACGGCGACCAGGCATGGGTCTGCTGGGACCCAGATATCGTCGACAACTTCAGGAACGCAGAGGTTCCTGACCCGCCGGATCTTTCACAGTTTCTTCGCAAGGATAAGACTACCTTTGGGGAGTTGGCGCAGCGGCAGCACCCCCACAACTTATCAGATGCCGTCGGCGAGATGATCGAACGAAGCTTCGAGTTCAACATGGGCCAGAGCTTGCTAGGTCAGTGCACCAACTACAAGGAGAAGCTCTGCTACAGCACTGGTACGGTGCGCGATCGCGCCTCCGTATTTCTTAGCACGCTCTTGGGCAATCTCGTCGACCAGCCGAAGCAAGGCATTATCTTTGGGACGGCCGACTGGGATCGTCTGCGGAAAGATCTCGGAATCCGTTCTCAGTTGGACGATCCGGCGTACAAATTCGACAATTGGACTAGCAGAAGGGAACCGACGCATATCGTCGACCACCTGAAATTCTCGGTCGTCAAGAAGACGATCGATCTTGAACTCGAGGCCTTCTACAAAGAACTGAATAGCGCTACCGTTACGGCCTACGACGAGGACCTCGTCAAACCCTTCGAGCACTTCTACGAGAGTACAAAAAGCTCCAGCTCTTGCGCGAGGCTCCTCGAGGGTCTAAAATCCTCGCTCGGCGAAGTATTCGCGCTATGGGGCGAGGTGATGGGCAAAGACAAGGACAAGGACAGGGACGGCAACGAGTCGACCTTCGCGCAGAGAGTGACCGCCGTCTACGACAAGTGGCAGACCATCATGCCTAAATTCGGCGGTCGAGAGACCCGGAGCCGAACCGACTCCAAGGTCGTATCGCTGCTGCTCGAAGCATGGCTGGGCAGCGACGGAGAATATAGCCACGAGCTGAGCTCCTGGTCGTTGCTCAAGGCGAGTATGACGTTCAAGCTCTACCACGCCAAGCGGCTGCGGTTCGTGTGGCAGATCGCGGGCCGGCAGCTGCAGTTCATCAAGGCCATGGTCTGCTCGTCTCGGTCCGGCGGCCAGGTCCCGACGCCGGTCGTGCCGCTCATGTACGCCGGCCTCGCGGTGGATAAGCGGTTCGTTGCGCAGTATGTGGCCATGATGAAGGGGCAGAACTCGGAGTACTTGGCGCTCGGGGACGAGGAATGGGCACCCTGATGGAGGCATTGGTCGCCAGGAACGTCAGGAACATCGAACTGAGGAATCTAGGCCATGCAAGCACCCGGAGCTGGTTTCGGGCTCGGCTTCCGGTTGGTGCGGCACTTGGAGTGGGGACCTTCCTTCGGGCCCACTGTAAGGTACCTAAACCAAACTAAACCACTTCCGTTTCCCATTCCCAACCAGAGCCTCCATCATCACAAGTTGTGCTATCAATACGAAGGTACTATCATCACCACAAGCTGTGTCATCATCACCACAAGTCAGGCTATCAAAATGTCGCGTACCATTCTTAATAGACTTTTCGACTGGTGTCGGGCACATGAAGCCGGGACTCTGCACCGTGTCAGTCCGTCAAATCCGCACAGCCACGACCTTCGACGTTAGGACTTCGAGTAAGTTTCCTCTAATCCAATAGAAACCGTTGCTATATCCTCTTTAACGTTTTGTTTCTCAGTTCATACTAGACGGCTTGACGATATCAAGGGTACTCTTGCCGCCATGACCGAAATATTGAAATCCATCAGGATGGATATCGATCGGTGTCGAGATATAATCAACACCACCGAGACAAACCTGAAAGTACATCGTGCTAGGAATGAGGCGGATTTAAAGCTCTACCAGGAATCTACGAAGACCTACCTGACGAAGCTCATGGCCACCTTTGTCACCGCCTTTACTACAATCTTCCTAGCAATAGAAGTAAGTTACTCGTCTTCTAACTATTAGAAAAAGTCTATGCTGATATACTTAGGCGTTATTACACTCGAACCTGATACCGGGCCTATCGAGCCAGCGACAGACCTCGCCGCTCCTCGTCCAGAACTTCCCGATGCAACCGTCCAGCTATGGTACAACACACCATTCGAAGCAGGAGGACCTCGATTCACACGAAGAACAAACAGTAGGCTTCTGGGAGAACACCTGGGCGTGGGGTCAGAAGCGGTCAAGGTCATCCTAAGCGTGCAGAGGACTATCACGGTTCACAGCGAGAATAATATCAGCGTTGCGGAGGGGGGTCATGGTGATGGAACTGACGGGGCGTGAAGCGTGGTGCGCTGGAAGATTGTACAACGTAGCACTCAGCTCGAGAGCCTTGGTGCATCCCGACTGTCAGTCCGTGGTCACGGTCCAGGGTCCTCGTTGGGCTCGACGATAGCAACCATTCTACGTGCTGCAGATTGCAACCTCAGCCGCAGTGCCAAGACCAATCAGCCCGGCCATGTGAACAAGCCACCCGACTATCAGTGAGGGAAAGACAACGATGGCGCTCTTGGCGGTGACACATTGGTCAGGGTCGGGGAAGAGTAGGGGTCCTGTGTGATATACGAGTGCGACCGCTCATTTTGAGAAGCCAGAGCCTTCCTGTTCAATAGGTAGAAAGCTGTCGCCGACCCCGGGACGGACATGGGCTCTCGTCCGTCCTGTCATCCTCCCGGATTCCTGATCTGTGTCGTCACAACTTCCCAGCACGAGCCGTCAATTCTCTCTTTGAGCACAAGAAATGGACATTCGGAAGCTCGGCCTCGTGGCCGCCTGTTTGGCGCTGCCAGTTTCGGCACTGAACCATGGCATCAGGGCGGCCCCGGCGCGGGCGACGAGCGAAGCTGAACTCGCTGAGAAGTCGATCAACGGGATCTCCCCGGCGCCCACCGCTCGGCCGGAGATCGCAGAGATGGAGCTATTCAGACGGGCGGACTACTCTCTGCCACCAGGCTATTGTGGCTGGTATGGCGATTACAACTGCACGTGCTTTGCCTCCTTTTCACCTGTTGACAAGATATCCCTGAACTAATGGTCCGTAGCTATCTCCTACACCTGTGCGATGCGCAGCGCGTCCTGCATCAACGTCGGTGACTACCGTGGCTGCTGTAACGGTCCATCACTGTCGTGTGCCTCGACGTTCTTCTCTGCTTGCATTCCGTCCAGGAGCCTTACCGAGTCCCAGTCATGCGGGAAGTCGACAATCTGCTGGTCAGTGTTGCGGCGTCGTTCCAGGTCGAGACTGGAGATCATTGCTAAAAATCTAACCAGTTCCAACACCAACTACCCCGAATGCGGGACAATCCTCTTCTCCTCCAGCGCCAATACCCTGCGCACGTACACCAACATCGACTGCTACTCAGCCGGCTTTGGCTCCACCTATGCCATGCAGGATTATCCTCCTTTCTGGACAGACACCAGCAGCTCCCCAAGCATTACATCATCCTCAATTTCAACGACGACCACACCATCTCCCCCTCCCACAGAAACCACATCCCCTCCGCCGCCCCCAACCCAGACTCCAGACCCTCCCTCCCCAACACCCATAGGCGCAATCGTCGGCGGCGCAGTGGGTGGCTTCGCGGTCCTGGCCCTAATCGGCCTCGGCATTTTCCTCGTCATGCGGCGAAGCCGCCGAGACAGCCACCAACCCCCGGTCGGCCCCTCCTCCGCCGGAGGAGCTCAACCTCCCCCGGCCTTCCCTACCCAGCAGCAAATGGCGCAGACCCAGCTGTCACCGCCCACCAGCCCCGGCGTCCCGCCGGCCTACGACCCGCGGTACAACTACGCTAACGCCGCCACCCCGCCGCACCAGGCGGGTGTATACGGCCAGCAGATGGGCCCGGACCCGAATGCGGGAGGTGTCGGGGTGTTTGGCCACCCTTCGCCGCCTCTTCAGTCTCCCGGGTCGCCGGACCCGGTGAAGACTGCGGGCGGTCCTGGGACGTCGCCTATGCAGTTCCAGCAGCACGAGGTGATGAGCGAGGCGCCGGCTACGAACCCGCCGGGGATGGGAAATAATCGGGTCGAGTTAGCTTAGGGATGTTTAGGTTGGCAAGGAATTGACCTAAGGAGAGATTTATGTTGATGACATTTGAGGTTGGATATAATGGAATGAATGCTAATGATGTGGCGTGTAAGGGTCATAGTGAGTCTCGTTAGGGGATGATTCTTGTGCTGGATGTCATAGCGGTGGTCCATATTTCCAAGATACTAAGATATTTCCCGATTGAGAGTCATGTTCCCGTAGGCTTACCATGGCACTCACCCCTTCAGCCTCGTCCTCATACAATACGCGCCCATGACAAACCCAGCACCGACAACCATTGACAGGCCAGCCCAGATCTGCATATACAGATAGCTCCCGTGATCAGCCTCGATCAACGCACCCGCTATCGGCGGCCCGGTCAGCACCGCGATAGACAGCACGGCCAAGACCATGCCAGACCTGGTACCGAGCCTGTTCAGATCCGTCGTCAGGCTCGGCAACCCCGCAACGATCATGCCTTGGGCGGCACCATTGGCGAAGCCGAAGAGGGCCGACAGGGCGAAGAGGCTGGCACTCGTCTTGACACCAATCCAGCCGATGAACAATACGCCGAGTATGAGCGAGAGGACGACCAGAGTCCGCAAAGGTCCGAGGTAGGCATCCGCTACCAGCGCGGAGAGGATCCTGCCGGGGTAGCCGGCCGCATTCAGGATTAGGAGGATGGTCAACGATTTGCCGCGGTCGACGCCGAGGACCGTGACGGCGTAGTGTGTTATCTGCGCAGAGCATCAGAATCAGATCCACGACGACGGTACCGATGGGGTTAGTTACTGACATAATCGTATGCAACATATAGTGCCCAGCTGCAAAAGAAGACCCCAACAGAGAACAGCGTATACGGCAGCTCCCTGAACGCACCGAGTTCCAGAAACGGCGCCTTAGGTCTAGGCGACAGCCTGTCCCGAGCAATCAGCACAACAATCACGCTGTCCACAAGCACAACCAGCGCCATGCACCGTAGCGTCCAAGCCAGCCCGGCAGCGGGCAGCATCTGCTGCGCAACGACAGGAAACACGATCCCACCCGTGCTAGCCCCAATCGTAACCAACGTAAGGGCCAGCGCCCTCCGCTCGGGAAAATACGTCGCCACACACATCAACACGGGGTTATACACCAACCCGCCCCCGACCCCGCCGCAGACTCCCTGGGCGAGCACCAGCTGCCAGTAATCCCTTGCGGCTGACGCCGTCGCCAAGCCGACGACCTGCAGCAGCCCGCCGACGATCATCAGCCAGCGCAGCAGGCCGTAGTCGAACAGGCGGCCGGAAAAGACTGAGACGAAGCACAGGAGGAAGATCTGGATGCTGCCCGCCCAGGAGACCTGGGATGCGCTGAGGCCGAGCTCGGAGACGTAGTACTGCTCGAAGAGGCCGTAGCTGTTTGCGTAGCCGATTGTGTTGACGAGGACGAGGCTGTAAGTTGGGATGTCAGTGGCATGTGCTGACTGATAGGGGGTAGAGATGCCAAGGGGTCACGATGAAGACTGGAGCCTTACTGGCCTGCCAAGACTTGGAGCCATCGTCGCCGGGATTGTGGTTGATGAGGTGCTTCGGAGTTACTAGACATAGCGCCGCTTTCTAGGTCGTCCGCGACGGCGCCGGTTGAGGCTGCGCGGCCGTCTCCCGCCTTGGGGGCTGTCTCCTCGGGTTTGGGCGAGTCCATAAGGGCAGACTTTGGCCATTTAGTGACAAATTAACGGACGAACTCATAAATTCACGATTTTTGTCGCCAAGGTGACTAGATTCTAGACTTCTAGTCTACATGACCGTTGCGTTGGGTAGCACTTCCGTGCCATCCATCAGTATGACATCACTGATCAACGGAGCGTGTAGAAACCATCTTAATGCAGCCTACGCGACACGGCACCACTTCAACCCACAGCAGTGCCGCAAGAATGCGACGCTGTACCTGCGTTTGATGGAAGCAGCAAGTGAGACGGTTGCCCTCCCTGCTGGGATTCCTGTTGTTCTGTAACTCCTCAGTGCTCCTGTTGGTCCTGTGGTCTGGATGTTGACCGATGTCATCACTCGTCGTGTTGACCAAGACGAAGATTCGACCCCTCAGGTGTCCATAACATGAGGACCGCCAGTCGATTTCTGAGATCATCATCAGGTCTGGATATCGATATCAAGTCCGGAGTGTCTCTTACTATGGTGGTGTGGCCAGATAGCAAGCTCGAGGCTGAAGCGGCTCCAGGTGAGGACAATGGAGGTACTTGTGGGCATGGCAACACAACTCGCTCTTTCTGATTGGTGCGCATTGCTAGCTTACCCCAACTGCCGCATCAACCCCACGATTTCCCCAGACTCCGGGTTGTCGCCCTCCATCTCTGCTTTGGATATTGTTTTCCGACGTCGCTATGATTTGTGCCAACTCTGCTAATCATAATCCAAGGGGCGAGAAACATCCTGTTAGTGCCGTACACATGACTGGTCTTACCGAGCCAGCTATGACCCGGCAAACATGGCAGAAAAATGAACGGCCACTGCAGTACCGTCTTACCAAGGGGGCGCTTGAGGGACAGCACCATCAACCCTTAATTGGCGGTTGCTCCAGGATATCGGGTTCCTGGGTTTGCAGGCGGACCAGCCAACGCGCAATGTCAGCCTCAAGAGCTCCTCATCTCATGCCGGCACTGACCAGCTACCGCCCCGCTGGGATTTGGACAAGATGTTCATTAAAGTAGCCCCCTGCCCTCTTGTTGCCATGCCTTGAACCAAGGACGACACCTCCATCTGCCCTTCCACCGTAACGCGTCGTCAGGATGGCAACCCAGACCGACAACGTCACGCCGCACCGTGTCGACCAAATTGACTCGGAGAAGGGCGACAGCAACGCAGGGAACGTCGAGCATGTGCACGCCATAGACGAGGAGAAGGCCCCCGAGAGGCCCAAGAATTGGATCCCCGAGAGCGACGAGGAGTACGACGTCACCTTCAAGACGTGGATTGTGGTCGCCATCCTGTCGTGGAGTTATGGCGTCTCCTTCTGGATTGTGCCGTGTCTTTCGGCCTCCATGAGTGTCGTTGCTACGCAGCTCGGTGACGCCAGTTCCCAGTCCTTCTACATTCCCATCTACACTCTGACCATTACCGTCGCATTCATGATCTGCGGAGGTATGTCACCAGGGCGAACTATTGTCAGATAACGGAGTGCTGACTCCTTCAACAGCAAACAGTGATCTGTTCGGCCGCAGATGGTTCATCATAGGCGGCAACGTGCTTCTCCTTATTGGCTTCATCTTGGGTGCTACGGCAAAGACGAACCGGAATCTCCTGGTCGGCATGGCTTTCATCGGCTTTGGAGCCGGTAACGCCCAGCTCGCCGCTTTTGCCCTTCCCGAGCTGCTACCCAACAAGTGGAGGCACATTGCAATTGTCATTGCCGATATTGGTGTGCTCTTCGATGTCGTGGTTGGCCCTGTTGCCGGACGCTTCGCTGCTGTCCATGGTGATGCGGTGAGCTCATTCAGTCCTCTGAGATGTCCAACTTCAGACATACTGACAAAGGCATATAGTGGCGCTGGCTATTCTACGCACCCATCATCTGCGTCGTCCCGTCTTTCATCGGACTCTACCTATACTACTACCCTCCGGCTCATCCCAGAGGTCTGCCCTTCAAGCAGGCTTTGCGTGAGCTGGATTACGGCGGTGCCATTCTATTCACCACCTCGGCAGTTCTCATTCTTATCGGAGTCGTCTACACCACGATTCTCCCATCCGACGACCCGCACGTCATCGGCACTCTCGTTCCCGGCTTCGTCCTGCTGGTCGTCTTCGGCCTCTACGAGACCTTCATGCCACTCAAGCAGCCGCTGACCCCTCCCCGCGTCTTCAAGCGTGGACGCGGCCGGGAACTGACCGCGCCCTTCATCGCCGCAGCCGTTGTGACCGCCAACTACTACGGCATCAACGTCGTCTGGCCTACCATGATCAACGTCTTCTTCACCGACGCCAACACCTCCGTCTACCGCGCCACGGCCCTGACTCTCCCGGCCAACCTGGGCCTGCTCCTCGGCGCGGTCCTGTTGAGCTTCTTCGGCACGCCCCTCGGCCACTGGAGGTGGACCCTGACCGGCTCCGTCTCCATGATGGTCCTCTTCGGCGCCCTCCTGGCCCTGGGGACCCCCGACCGCTTCGGCATGATGACCGCCTTCGTCTTCCTCGGCCAGGTCGGCTTCGGCTGGGCCCAGTACCTCTCCATCGCCTACGTGCAGTTTGGCACCGACCAGGTCGAGCTCGGCATCGCCGGCGGCCTCGCGGGTGTCGCCCGCTTCGCCGGCGGCGCCATCGCCATCTCGGTCTACACCACCGTCCTGACCAACAGCCAGTCCAAGGCTGCTGCCGACCTCATCCCGAAAGCCGTCGTCGCGGCGGGACTCTCGCCCGACGCCGTGCCGGACCTGCTCGCGGCCCTGCCACTGGGAGCGGCGGCGCTGGCAAAGGTGCCCGGGATCACCGACCAGATCATTGCCGCTGCGGGGGCGGCTTTCCAGCAGACGTATGTTGTCGGCTTGCGCACGACTGCACTGACTTCTCTTGCTTTTGGAATTGTTGGAATTATCGGTGAGTCCGGCACTGATGCTACAATATCTTTTGGTAAGAGGTTGACCGCTAACTTTCCCGCCCAGCATGCTTCTGTTGCCAGGACATCAGCCCGAAGATGAACAAGAAGATCGAGGTGTTCCTGGAGAACGACGTGAATGCGGAGAAGAACAAGTTCCATTAAAGTTCCATTAACCTCACGGTTAGGTGTCTTGGGTTTCTGTGCTTTGGTAGCAAATAATGTAGTTAGTGATAGGATCGTAGTGCAAGGCGTACATGTAGCAAATATACCCCAGCTGTGTCCTGAGTTTACGATCCTTGAGATGTCCTCTGGGATGCCGCTAGAGATGATCCGTCCGATCCGTCTCTGTGGACAAGTCTCCGTATAGTTTCAAGCTCGACCTTGGCAGCGCCTTCTGTCAAGACCAGATCATATTCACAGAACGGTCCAGCCGTCCATGTTGGCCACAATGAAGCGCCGGTGTTGACGTATTCCCCACAGCCAAGCACCCTGTGACCCCTCGTTATGGGAGACGGATAAGGCCAACCGAGACTGCCACCACGACCGGGCCGGGAGCCAACAAGGTCCTCAGCTGTGCTTCAGGCACCCTAAAGAGACATAAAAACCCTAGAGAGTTTCCATCAATGTCGCGATACCAGTGGTACGCCCTTTCGACCAGAAACCAGCGACATAGCGGACAGACACAATGTTCTACCTCTTCGCCAACGTGAACTTCCTGCCCGGCGGCTACGCACCAGTAAGAGACACACACATTCCTTGACGGAGGATATCGGCGCGAGCGCTCACACATGCATTTGCCAGTGGCAAGCCGCCTACGACAAGCTAGGCGAGTACGTCTGGGCCCAGGAGCCCACAACGCTGACCTACTACTTCGGCATCCCGTACGACAATGAGCACGACTTCGAGTCCACGCCCCTGATGTTCGCCTTCGAGGTGTACGACGAGCGCAAGGCACGTTTCGCTTCTCCGCCCCCCCCCCCCCCCCTTTCCCCCAAACCCAAATTCCCCGCCCTGTTCAACCACTAACCGCCTCTTCCACTCCCCCACAGAGCCTCTACGAAACACACTTCACCTCCACCGCCATGCAGCATTTCCTCAAGGGCGCCCTCCCCGTAATGTCGACCGGCTTCGACCTCTCGCACTACACGGCCATCGGCGGCTTCCTCGACGCGCCCGGCGACGCGCGGCAGTGCGGCGTCATGTACGACACCAAGATCGTGGCCAAGACGCCCGAGGCCCGCGCCGTGCTGAGGGACAGGCTCGCCACGCTCGCGAAGAAGATGGAGGCGGAGACGGATAAGGGGCAGGTCCTGACGTGGATGGCGTTCGAGAGCCTCGATAACGACCGCGATCTGAGGGTCTATGGGAGGTTCAGGGACCGCGCCGCGATGGCTGGGGTAAATGAGAGGGAGGATGTGGTCGGGTTTTGGAAGGAGAGCAGGGACGGGGAGATTGAGAGGATTGAGCAGAGGGGGTATGTGCCTAATGGGAAGGGATGGCTGCACCGGTGAGGGATGGTTAGATCCTAGGTGCTACCGATTTAGATCGACGTTGGCGAGTCTATCGGTCGCAAGAGATTGGGTCCGGGCGAGATATCCGATGTCCCACTTACACAGTGTTTGTCTAAGTCCCCCAACGCAGCACCGTGTGGCGGCGAGAGAACCACCATTCCGACTTGCCGTCCCAGTTTACATCAAGCCAAGCCAGCTCACCACGGTCGACCCGGTCTATCGTGACCTCTGCAGCGTAGAGGAACGATTGTCTCGTCCGTCTACTACCGAAATGCAACGCGCCGTACTGATCGACAAGGATAGTCTCGAAGGACTTATCGAAGCGAAACTGCCCCAAACATGCCCCATGGCCGTCGTGATATCGCAGCACCAAGCCCATGACCGGCTTGTAGGTAGACGATACGTCCCTACAGAGTATAATCTCGGCCACGCCTTGCATGCTACAGCATGAGTAGAACCAAGGCTCGTTGTACTGTGTAACAGGAAATGGCCCCGTTGGCGAGAGCCCGACAGGATAAGGTCGCGTAGCTAGATCGTACAGTCCATCAAATGCCATGTACTTGACTTCCCTGACTGTTATAGAGTCCGCAGCGTTGAAGAAAATCCGTGATTCAGCTTGTTGGAGCGTAAGAACCCTGGCAAGCTGCGCGCCTCTTGGTATCGGAGTGTAGCATCTAAATAGAACACTCCTTCCGCGGTTCGTGATGAAACTATGATAAGCTGTTAGACCCAGTAAGGAAGGATAGTGTTGTCCTCATACAGCTAACTGAATCGAATGGCCGTGTATATGGCGACTGAAGCGTTTCCGGCAGATCTCAGTCACGAACTCACCACGGTCCAAGGGCATATAGACGAGGCAGGGTCCGTGTAGAAGCGAGTGTCGTCATCTTGCCTATAAGGGTGTATGGTTATGATACTTACTCCGTCGGTAACTACTGAGTACCCGGTCGAGCCGGAGGCATTGCAGTCGAAGCAACACATCCGAAGCGAGTTTGGCGGGGGATGGCAGCGACGGAGCGTCACAAGACAAGATCGAGTGCGTCATCTGGATGACTGGGTGTTGGCCAGCGGACAGAGTCGTAAGGAGAAGATCCGGCCTCTGAATCGTAGATGACATCTCGAAGTTTAAGCTCTGATAGTAAGTAAGTTGTAGTAAGAAATCAGCTGCACTGCTTTCGAGGGTCTGCTCCTGAGCCGTGACCACCGCACACTCCGCGAACAAGCAGTTTTGGCAATCATAACGACCAGTTCGGCTGGGAGACGGGCCTTCAGATCTGCCGATAGCCGGGATTGGAGGAGGTGCCATGTGCGGTCAAACCGCCGCTGCTCTTCCGAGGACGGAGGCTCACTGGAGTCCTCGAAGGCGCGGAGAAATTTGGGAGTATAGGGAAGAGTCGAAAGTCGACGCATGAGACATGAAAGCAAGATACGCGACGCCCGCGAAAGGCGCAAACCTCACCGCACAGGTGGAAATTGAAGCCGTGAATGTCGTCATCGTAAAAGCTTGCATTCTACTGGAAAGGGATCTGGAACGAAAAGCGTTCATCGTCAACATCTAGGAACCTTGTTAGCGTTTCGTCTTCGCTGGCTATGCTGATGGACGGGCTTTCGAACGAATAATAATCAACTCGCCCTCTTGCAAGCTGAATCGGCAAAGCGAACATCGCAGTTGAGAAATGCAGTAGTAAGGCGCATCCTCGTCATCGTCCCTTTTATACCGAACTGACGGATCGTCCCCGTGGGGTGGAGATCTCCTATTCGTCGACTGTGGTCTGAAGGAACAACAAGACGTAGCTTCTCCGCAGAGTTGTGGCTCGATGGTGATGGCGGCGATAAAGATATCAGGGGTCTACCGTGGTCAATGCACCCTGTCAACGGTAAACGTTCCCATTGGACGGCAAGTTAACCATGCATCAACGGCAATTTAGCTAACGCAGAGTGCGACGTCAAACCTGCTTCGGTTCCAAACTTTGGGAATGCTGTTTCAAGATGAGATGGACACTTCGGTCGCTTATCAGGGGAACCTTCCCGCTTGCGCGACAATGTCGAGATGCGTGACCATCGAACTCTCCTCGACATCATCGCTGGCAGCTCGTGCAAGCCGGCATGAGGCGTCGAGATGCATTGGCTTGTCCTCCTCACTCTCTTGACGACATGCTTGGTCGAGGCAGTCAGCGCCGCGTGCTCCGGCAACAACTGTCTGCGCGGTAAGCAATGGATCAACATTGCGAGGAGACAGACGGTCGTGATCCAGGACTAACAGCATACAGCGGTCCAAAAAGTACCAGCAGGAAACCGGAATGGCACCGCCGACTGCATATCCTTCTTCAAGGTCACCGTGACGCCCACCCCAAGCATAGTTCGCAGCACCGTGACAATAACAACGACCCTACTGTCCCGCGAGAACAAGAAGCGAGGCATCCCCGAGCTGGGCGAGCTCCATAACATGCGGCACATCTACGGACCAGTCCACGCACTACAGGTTCTACCAGGCAACGCTCTCCGCAAGCGACAGACGACCGTGTCTCCCACAGCCATCCCAAGCTACGCCTCCCCTTGTTCCTCCTTAGCAGCTTATTCCTCCGCCTGCTCCTGCCTCGGCGTGCCGCGCACGACCGTCACCGCCGCAGCAGCAGCCTCCACCAGCATGTACACCATAACCGAGACATACACCCCCTCACTCCCGACGCGGGTAGTAAACACAACATCCGGCTCCCCAAGCACAACCAACGCCACGGGTACTGCCCGCCCAACCCTGTCGAACAACTCGACAGGTCTCTTCACCAACACCTCCACCCCAACCTCGTCCCCAACCCGCATCATCGACACCACCTGCGGCCAGAGCAGCACCCCCTTCTCCCTCCGCGTCTCCCAGCCAGACGGGCTCTTCGACGGGTGGTACGCCCGCCTCAGCGGTGACGGCGTGCTCTTCACCTCCGTCCAGTCCTCGGCGACGCCCTTCAGCGTCGAGTCCAGCGGGCACCTCTGCGCCGTCGGCTACGAGGGGGAGTTTGGTAACGCCGTCATCGCCGTGGTGACGAACCTCACCGCCTCCGGGGCGGTCTGGCTGCTTGATGGGCGGAGGGCGCAGGCTTTGGGGGAGGATTATGTCCCGTTGGAATGCACCACCGGAGGAGGGGCGGGGTTGAGTTGTGCGGCTGGCGAGACGAAGAACTGGGTTGGGTGTGGACTGCAGCTGGATTTGAGCAGTGAACCGGGGAATGTGGTTGTTGATGGGTTCAATTGCTCGGCTATCAATCTGGTGGTGGGCTGATTATTTGTCAAGGAACCGCTAAGGAAGTCATGGAATACGCGTGGTAAAGTACAGATGAGGCCGATATACACAAGTGTGACACCTTGGATAACTGGGAAAGCCAGACCTCCATTTTGGGACCTAGGACAGCTGTCCTGAGCGATCATCAAGATCCTCCCCCAACATCTTTCGGCGGCGAGCTTCCAAACATGGACTTCATACCGTCGATGACCTTTGACATCCTCGACGGACTCGAGCCGGAGCTACTCTCTGCCGCACTACTGCGACGACGTTTGTGACCGCCGTCTTGAGCGACGTAGAAGTCATGGATCGTGGCCTCCGTGACGTTGCCTGTAGTGTCGGGACACCTTGTCAGCTCGTAGCCCTAGCTGTGGATTGCTTCGACTCACGAATGTTTCCCGCACCGCCAATACCAAACGACATGCGGCGTCCCGCGCGACTGTCTCCTCCAGCCATCTTTGTGTGTCGGCTTCTAGGTGGTGAATGCGGAAGGAGGCCTTCGTTTGTCGAATGCGTAGACATATCTTGATTCTCGCTGTCTCTGAGGAAGAACATGTTCTCAAGTATCTTGATCCGTTCCATCTGACATCCTATTTCAGATGCCAAGACCAGTCCCATTTTATAAGATCAAGCCCATTCCGCCCCATCCCAGGAGCCCACGTTGAATGAGGTGATCACTTACACGGTCGTGCTTCCGCGATAACGCCAAGCCCTTCGATTGGCCTCCGATCTTGCACCCCACACGCATGCCCTTCCGCCGTAGCGTCATCCTCCGCAAAGCTTAGCTGTTTAGCGCAGGCGATTCATTGAGGTCTTGATAGCGGAGGACCTCTTGATTGGAAGGGAAGTCCAAACCGTGAATGCAAGAAGGGTCGTCGGTGGTGAGCTTGTCTGGTGATACTGCATCATCTGTGCATTATACGGCCTGCGGGTGGTCTCGTGGAGCTCGAACTCAACATCCACGCAGTCCTTCTGGCAGTGCCAGCGATGCTGCTTCTATATCACCGACACAGGAAAGTGTAAGATATACGTACTACCGGGCCAGCCCGCTTCAGAGGTGTGGTTTCATGACGTCCCACTCTTTGGCGTAAAGATGCGGAATGGCTGGCTGGTGGCATCAGGTGACGCACGGGTAAGGTTCTCTCGGCAGGAGTATCCGTCATCGAGCAAAAGGTATTCCGACATGTAAGGATATACTGAGGCTCTCAAGCCACTTACAAGACAAAGCCTGAGCTCATCTTTCCCTTCTTTAGGAAACATACTTCCCGCCATAGACCGCGTCCGGTTCGCGAACAAGAAACCTCACAGATTTCGGTTCTCCAGAAGAGGCTCCATCACTGAGGTAGCTCGGGGTTTTGAGATAGACCGGGCGTGGCCCCGGAACCTCCCCCATAGGCACTGCCACGAGCATGTCAACCTTTCCGATCTGCCCGTGTGGTGGGCTGCCACTAGAGTCGTCCGTAATATGCGAACTGTAGTATCTGCGACTCCGCGTCCTGATATGTTCGTGGAACAACGTGCGTAGCACCGGAATGGAGGCGGCCATGATCGTCACGGCCGACTCGGCAGTGCCCCAGATGATCAGACCGGATACGCTATCTGCCGGGCATTCTTAGCTCTTACTCATCTGTGGGGGCAACCGGGCAAGAGAGACCTACATGTAAAGTCTCCAGAAGCCAGCGATGGGATCTCTGTCGTCTTTACCACTGCTGTCACTCCAGCGCTGCAGAGGAGTCAGGGGTTCTGTTCGAGATGCAGGAGGGATTCTGATCAAGTCACTTACAACACGCCCATACTCATAGCTACCGCAACGCCAAACTTCTCCCTACCTTCCATCTGGAGGTTCCAGATGATCTTCCACGGCAGAAGTGCGAGGGCAAAATCTGTGGCAGCAGAGTAGCCTACCACAAAAGCCACACGTCAGTGAGGTGCGTCCATGGATGGGGACAGCCGACCCTTACCGGCAGCAAACATCCCGAAGTTGGGGTACACGTGCGCCTCCCAGCAGCTACCCTCGTCAAACACGTCCCAAGTCTTCGACACGGGCGCGCAACGAATCCAGACAAAGAGAGCATTCAATCCCATGGCCACATTCGACGAGATGATGATGAACCACACCAGGGCGTTCAGCCTCCCCTGCAGCAGCCGGAGCAGCGTGAGCGCAAACGAAGTCTTGCTCCAGACGGCCGCCAGAATGGAGAGCGTGCCTGTAACATTGCCGATGAGGGCAAGCGTCGAGAGATTCCCCGCAGGCGCGGCATAGACATGCTTCCCCAGACCGCGCGGGACGCTCCATGTCACGGTGATTATGGAGGCTAGGAGGCACATCTGCTGGGGTGTCAGAAAATATGTCTTTCTGACCAAGACTCGTGTTCTTACCCATGAGAGGATGAGGACATGGTCATCCCACCATAGCCCACGTTTGGTCCTGGCCTTGCAGTAGATCCTGGCAACGAGGAAAGCGAAGGACAGGCCGACTAGGATCCAGGTCGATATCAGGACCTTGGGGCCTTGATTTGCGTCGAAGTCCATCACTGTCCTAGGCTTGTCAGGATAAGTACAGAGCCCAACAAATTGGTCAAGGAACATAGGTCCCTCATCCGCCCTTGTCCTTGACGATAGCCCTCAGGTTACAGGACAAGGTTTTATCTTCTGCGAGCCCGGTGGATATGCAGCAACATATGTACCCCAGATTCGCGGCCTCCGGGATGCGTTAACGATGGGCGGTCAACCATCATCGAGCCGCGTCCACACCACCTGCACAACGCTTGATCCTCGAGTCTGGCCGCCTTCCATCCAACTTTGACACTGGTCATGGTCATGACCTGCCCGGCAGTACCACTTCGACATCCCAAAAGGCTAGCGGGGTCTGCGCATGCCAGTGCTCGGTCCCATCCATGACTTGCATGCGGGGTCTGAACATCACCGCATTCAGGAGGTGTGTGCAATAAACCGCTGCACAACCCCAACCCACAGACGATCTTGCAGGACGGCTCGATCTTGGCGCATTTATCATTGAGAACAGTGTCTAGAGTCGATAGACTCAGGGTGGCCCCGACATGAGTTGTCAGTTGTCTACAGGCACTAACCCACAATCCTTGCGCAACGAACAGGGCAAAAAAGGGGAAGAGACAATTGCCAAAGCGACGTCCGTGGAGATCCGGCTTATAGAGACAGGGACGAGTGGCGTGGTATTGCCTTAAGAGGATTCTATCGCATGAGAAAGAGAGCCGTTTGTACACAAGCTTCACGACTTGCTATACCGCTCACTGATACTCAGGCAGCTTGTACCTGTCCCCCTCAGCAACTGCGCCGCCAAAGATACTTATGCGCAAGGCCGACAAGGCCACTCCAGCAGATAAGCGCAAATACCGCGTTCCGCAACCACAGCACCCAAGCCATATACGGCGCAAATACGGCCGGCACGAGCGGCGGTATCCTCTGCATGTCCCTGACAATGGGCCGCATCCGCTCCTCGTAACTCCTCAGTCCCGCCTCCAAGTCGCCTCCGTGCTCGGAGACAAGACCTCGCCAGCCAGGACATACGCTCCCCGCCAAGGCGACGCTCATCCCCGTGACCGTCGCCCGCGTCACCGATCAACACGAAGCGTCCCTTGTACATCCTACGGACGTGGATTTGAACGACCTCGCTGGCAAAGAAGTCGTCTGATGCCAGCATGCCCTCGATAATTTCCGGGCATTTCGAGCCCATCCCCTTGAAATGCCGGGCCACGAATTGCTTGGTGGCATCATCTCCTCGCTTGATGGCTTTGCGGAAAGGTCGCATATCGGTGCCGTCGTTACGCGGCTCGACGGCCATGAAAATCGCTCTGTTGCCGCCTGACGGGTCGGCTCCCAGAGCGACGGTACGGCCGCCGACGGCGCTGTGCGCCTGCCCTATGAGTGTCCCGTCCAGGAGATCTTTGGGAATGGTGCAATAAGCAGCCCAGGAGTTGGTCGGCCTGATATGATCGCGGACGTCACAGCCGAGACCGATGGCTCGAGTCCGCGAGGTCGACCCAACACATGCCACAACGAGATCGAAGTCAGACGTGGGGAAGCCGTTCATGAACTTGACGGTTATCCGCCCATCCGCCCTTGCCGTGCTTTTGCATCGAAGCAATTTGGTCGCCAAAGACATAAAGTATGGTTATCCCTGGTCATGTAGTAGAGGATCTGAGCCAGGTCGCCCCGGAAGATCTTGTACTCTGATATAAGCGCCTGCTGCTCCGGGTTGCCGGTCGATTCGATGAACCCGTACAGTCGTCCGTCGAACCGAACAAAGCTGATGCCTTCTATTGGCGCTCGCTTGGCTCTCACTGCCCCCCCCAGACCATGCATCCTCGCATTACCGTGGTCATCGTCGTCGGCGTCGGTCTCAGCCCGGGAGAGTTTTAAGCACGAGGTGGTTTTGCTGCGAAATCTGCTCAGTGTGCTGTGGCGCCAACTCAATCCGGAGAGCACTGTATCTTGCATCGAATAAGCTCCGCGAGTAAGCTTGTCATACGCTCCCAGAACTGTCGCCAAGCCATTTCTGAAGTGCCCCAGAGGGTACCAAGGAGCAGTAGAGGTCTGGGCCGGAAGAACAGCTCGCGAGGTCCAGAATCGATTGTTGGCCACGGCATGCTTAGTAAGTCATCAACGTTTCATGTCCCAGGGTTCGTGTCCTAGTTCGCAACATTTCGTAGGACGTTCTCGACGTTCTCCAGTACATGAGTGCGAACCCCAAAGTCCATCCAAGATGTCCTAAGTTCAGTACGATGCAGGGCGCGCTGCTTTTGCTCCTTTGGCCTGATACTTTCCCCCAACGCCACCCGACAGGCAAGGGGGGCCGCCCAAGCTCACCTTCTCCTGGCGGCTTTTCCCATCGTTTCCCCTGGAAACGGAGAAAGAGACTCCGGTGATACTCGGTGCGAACCTTGAAGACCTTTTAGAGTGATCCTTGAATGCGTACGAGATTCCCTGCGGCACTGAGTCTTAGATGCCTCACGAATCGCGACGATCAAACGAGCGGACACTGGGATGCAGTTTGCGCGATCTTGACCAAGCAAAGCAGCCTGTGGGCAAGCACAACCTGCGCGACTGGGGCTTGGTTATGACTGGTTAAATTGCGTAACTCGTATCTAAATGACACCAGCAACAACACCGACCAATCCAAGAAGGGCCACGACAAATGGCTGCGCCACAACAGTAGCCGCCGCATTAGTCTTCGACGGGCTCGCCGCTGATCCCGTCGTCGACGTTGGGCTGCCACTGCTGCCTCCGCCACCAGAACTCCCGCCCCCTGCATCAGCGCTCCCAACAACCGGCGTGCCTCCTGTTCCCGTGCCGGACAGCGCGTCATACGGGTACACGTTCGTATAGTTGTACGTACCGCTCGAGTTACCCCACGCCGCGACTATAGCGGGCAAGACCCCCTTTCCGGTCGTGCACTTGGCGAGGGTATCCGGGGCCGGCCACCAGCCGGGCGTGTTCTTCCCGTCGCTCACGGCGCCCGGGTACGAGACGTTGAAGAACAGCCCCTTCGTGCTGACGTCCGCGTTCCTGTAGCCCGTCTTGTTCGCCACCAGGGCCAGGACGTTGGCGTCGCAGTCCCACCTGCCGAGGGAAGGGAGGTCCCAGTTCTGCGAGACGGTTGAGATGGTGGAGTAGTGGCTGTAAAACGTGTCGTCGGTGGTACCGTTTAGGGACTTGTCGATGGCACCGCCCAGGAGAACTGTGAAAACCCGGTTGGACTCGGTGTAGATCTCGTTCTCGTCAAAGGAGAGGATCACCAGGGTGTTGTTCATGAAGTAGTCGTCTGCGAGTAACGGTTCCAAGAAGGACCTCGCCCAGCTAGCAGCAAAGGTCAGGTTGGTGTCGTGAGCGTCGTTGGACATGTTTGGAGTGATGAAGGCCCACTGAGGGAGGGCCTTTGCGTGCAAGTCATCATAGAAGCTGGTGAAGTTCTTTATCTGGCGAACGCGGGTCTCGTTCTGCGAGACACTGTCGAAGAGCACTAGGGGGTTATGCTTGCGGACATAGTCGTTGGCGTAGTTCTGCTGGTTGCTGTAGTTGAACCCTTGGAAGCCGGCATACGGGCTATGTTCCATGTATTCTCCCCATGCTATGCCCTTGCTGTCTAGCAAGTCGACAACGGTAGAGATGTTGGTGGGAAACCGAATGAAGTCGTCGTTGTCTAGTCCAAAGGTGTCGCCCGCTACAGACGCAGCATAGTTGGGCTCCGACGGGTGAGTTACTGCGTGGTAGTTTGTCAGGAGAATGCCCTGGCTAGCCAACCACTGCATGTTAGTGTCTGCAGCGGAGACCTGTGACGGCGCGCAATGTTGTCAGCAAAAGGCATGCTCGTACGAGGGAGTCAGTCCTCACGTTGAAATTGGTATTTTCAAGCCATATCTGGAAGATCCTGTCGAAGGCAACTCCCTTGACATTGGAAGTCGGCGAGAGAGGCTGTACCGTAGCCTGCGCGGCCGAGATGGACGCGGGAGATGGCTCAATGGTGCTGAAGGGGACTCTTGATGTGGTGTAGGATGGCTCGGTGCCCGCCGCAAGGGCACCGGCCGCCGCGAGAATCTGAAGTAACGAGGTCCTCATCGCGACAGAATAGAGGCTTATTGCTGTGAAGTTCGCGAGGTTTGACTTGACCTGGACAAAGACACCTCAAGCTCTATGTACCCTCGTGAACGCACTAGCAGGGAGCGTTCAAATAGCGCAACGAGGCAGTCCATCTTGCGGAAACATCTCGGCCATGTTGGTTGTTGGACAGCTGATACTGGCCCTTGTGTAGAACACTGACCCCAAAATTCACCGAGACATGCCACCCCCTCACTAATAACCGAAGTGGCGTTTGGGGAACCTTTGAAATAGTGGCTCTGACACTGTGCGCTCCCGGTCGATAGACCCCATATTCAACAGGATAATGACGAGACATGGCCGTATCGGGCAGGTCGAGGACCAACGTTGGCCATAGTTGCAGAAAGGTGTCGTCCAATCCAATTCTGTGGTGCCGCAGCGTGCCTCGCCGCCGATTTAGTGACGGTAAAATCTTGGGTCACGAGCGGGCTTACTTTTGCCGTTTGATCCGATCCAGCGTCTGTTGTAGCTAGTCTTTCTTAAGACTGCAGGGTATTGTGGTAGAGGTACCTCATTCGGGACCTCGAGTTGCCCAATGGCCACACCGGTCGTGGCCATGTGGACTGTTGGGATGAGGGGGCGAGCTGAAAGCTCATCGAAGCTTTGCCCAAGCTGGCTCGGCCCGCCACCAAGAAAAGCTTGAGGCAGATAAGCTTCTTGTGGATCTCCCTCGAAGAAAAGCTCGGGACCAAGTACATATTGCCCCTGGAGGCTGGTCTCCCAATGTCCTATCAGGACTTTACCGCACTGTATACTTCGTAAAATACCGTAATATTCCAGGTTCTTTTCGAGTCTTCCTCAATGCCACGTTTCTCTTCTGTTACTAGCAAAATTCGAGGATTTTGTTGTTGGTCTCTCGTCGGCTTTCTTCGCCAGACTGCCATTCCCGGGCTAAGACCGATATCGTGCCATTCCGTCCGGGGACTTGTCCAGGACGAAGAGACTTGCCGTCCAAACGTCTTATTAGTGAAGGCTATACATACTTTACCGTATACTTTCCAGAGCAAGACTTCGTGCAAGGCTGTCGAAGCCTCCTAAATGGCTCGTCGGATCGGATGATACCGACCGCTCGTGGTTTGCTTCAAGGTGTTGTCCCAGCATGTCTCAACGTCATGAAGACAAGTCCGGTCACGGATCCATGCAGAAAAGTTCGGTGCCGGACACCGGGTCGCCATTTACGGAAGCCAAACGCTCGCGCACCACTCTACTCATCGTCGGAACTGCCATCGCTGTAATAGTGATCGCCTTGACTCTTGGACTTGGGCTCGGACTTGGACTGAGAAAGCACCACGGCGCTTCTGTCTCCCCGACATCGCCCCCATCTAGTCCCTTTGTACCAACAGGCACGCCTCTTCCTGGAAATGGAGGGAGTAGTGCTGCTAGTGGTCTGTTGGAAGAATGGCGGCTCAACCCGGAGTCCTACGTCCTTGACACGAGCTGGAATGTGAACGCTGCGTCGACAACGAGGTACTATAACCTTGTCATCTCGGAAGGACAGGGGTGGCCAGACGGTAAGTTCCCGAACGGATCGTTCAGTAACGGCATAACCTGATCTGGCCTGTACAGGTGTCGTGCGGGACATGCTATTCATCAACGGGAAGTTTCCTGGGCCGCTCATTGAGGTAAATAGGGGTGACCGTTTAGTCGTCAATGTCACCAACAATTTGAGCAAGAACTCAACTACGATCCACTGGCACGGTCTGTTCCAGAACGGCACGAACTGGTTCGACGGGACAGCTGGTTAGTTATCGCATCCACCCCTATAGTGCGCCTACTCACCGGATGTCAGGGGTTACTCAATGCGGTATTCCACCAGGGCGGTCACTGTTGTACAACTTTACCATCGACAACCAGTTTGGCACGTACTGGTACCACTCGCACTACGGGACGCAATACCTCGACGGTGTTCTGGGCCCCCTGGTTGTCCACGCCCCTGAGGAGGCAGATGCGAGGAAGCTTTACGACCAGGAACGCGTGGCGTTAATACAAGACTGGTACCACGACTTCAGCACTGTCAACCTGGGCAACTACCTGGTGCCCGATAACGAGAACAGTGAGCCACTGCCGGATAACGGTCTGATCAACGGCTTCAACTAGTCAGTTGTTCTCTCAGCTTTGGTCCAGGGCCGGCGTACTGACATATCTCCCAGCTTCAACTGCTCCTTGTATTCGTCAGATTCTGGCCGGACCTGTTTCGACAACAATACCTACTCTATTTTCACCCTTGACCCTGTAAGCTCTAGTTTCCCGGCTTGTGGGACGGTTGTGCCTTTCTAATGCGGCCCAGAACACTCGGACCCGTGTCCGCCTGATCAACACAGGTGCTTTCGCCGAGTTCCAGCTCAGCGTTGACAACCACTCACTCTCCGTCATTGAGGCAGACGGAACACTAGTCAACCCCTACTCAGTCCACCGCCTACCAATACACGTCGCACAGCGGTACAGCGTTGTCCTGACAACCAACCAGTCGACATCGACCAACTACTGGTTACGTGCAGCAATGAACACCTTCTGCTTCACTGGCGACAACCCGGTCCTCGACCCCACCACCCTAGCCGTGGTGAGCTACAGCGGCAACAACACCATCGCGCCGGCTGCGAATGCCAGTATCGACTGGAAGAACGCTTACGACGTCGTCTGCGAGGATCTGGATCCGAGTTTCCTGGTACCTTCAGTCCGATCGGTCCCACCACCCGCGACGACGCTGTATCGAGTCGACTTTAGCTTCGGTATCGGAGCGTACCAACTCGACTACGCCAAGGTCAATGGTACGACTTGGGCGCCAATGGGGAACACGACGACGCTGATCGAGGCGGTCGATGGCCTGGGCGGGGGCGCGGATGGTGATAGGTTTGGTATCACTGGGCAAGTCGGCGCATTCGAGGCCAATCAGTTCGTTGTTGGCGTTAGTAACTCTTCCGTGGAAGTGGTGGATGTGTTGATCTACTCCCTGGACGAAGGCTCGCATCCTTTCCACCTTCACGGGCACCAGTTTGTAAGCTCCCTCTTGCTACTGCATCTTTCTTTCTTCCTTACCTGTCGTCACTGACGTGTGATGCAGTGGATTTTGCAGACTGGATCCGGCTTTTTCGACTGGAAGAACTACTACAGCGAGATCATGCCGTCCAAAGCTGACGCTGTTGGCAATGCGCTACGAAGAGATACCCTCACCATCAAACCGTATGCTTGGGCTCTGATCCGGTTCGTGGCGGACAACCCGGGCTTGTGGGCGCTCCACTGCCATATTGCTTGGCATATGGAGGCCGGCCTGTTGATGCAGTTCATGAGTAGGGCGGATGTGCTTAGGAAGACGTCCATACCCCAAGATGTTAGGGCATTGTGCGAACAACATGGAGCATATTGAAGTACGAGCACCTTATCCACAGATACAGAAAGAAAACCTAGCCACCCGTAAGATGCGATGTTCCCCGCTGTATCGGCTCCGGTTGAGATCAATCCGGAGATCTGGGCCCGGAGCTTGGCACCGGCACCCGGCACGCTCGGCGGCCCCACATCATATATTTGATCCACCCACCGCCGGAGACAAGCTACGTCATACATGGCTCATCCGTATGCCAGGCCTACTGTGCTACGCAACAAGAACTCCCGTCATCATCGACGACGTTGTTTCCAGCAACAGTGATTAACGTTCCTGGCTACACTCGCGGGACATAACATAAACGGAACTGCTGTTTCTTCAATCCTGCGCCGAATTCTCTTCGTTCTTACCAGTGACTCCAAGGAAAGGCCGACAGATTTGCTGCTTCACCATCTCAAAGCAATCTGGATTGATCGAATCTGAGCTCCCGTCTGCCCACCATGGTCGCCAAGGAAATTGATGTCCCTAACCCCCCTGCGCTTCCCTCACATCTGCCAGACAATGTCTTGGAGCTAGCAGTCAAGCTCGAAAAGAAGGCACTCCCCGAAGATGTCAAGCAAGGGTTGGTCGATTTCCAGCGGGCGGCTTGCTATATCGCAGCTGGTGAGCCACATTCCACTCTAAACTGCCTTCATGTGCTGCAGCAGAAGTACTGACACGGTCCAGCCATGATTTTCCTCAAGGACAATGTCCTTCTAGAATCCGACCTCCAGCTCGACCACATCAAGCCTCGTCTGCTAGGTAGGTCCATCCATCTTTACGCTGAGGGGCCGTCTTACCTAACACGCATCAGGACACTGGGGCACATGTCCAGGCCTTATTCTTGTCTGGTCACACCTGAACCTGCTGATTCGGGATCATGACCTCGACATGATCTTTGTCGTGGGACCCGGTCATGGAGCGCCGGCCGCCCTTGCAGCGCTGTGGCTCGAGGGGTCGCTCGAGAAGTTCTACCCTGGACAGTATGATCGCAACGCAACAGGATTGCGGAATTTAATCACGAGATTCTCAGTGCCCGGAGGCTTTCCCAGGTACGTCGCTCGCCTGCTACATCTGGGATCTAGTGCTGACTGGAGCCGAAGTCACATCAACGCCGAGACTCCGGGCTCTATCCACGAAGGTGGAGAGTTGGGATATGCTCTCGCAGTCTCATTCGGTGCCGTCATGGACAGCCCCGACCTTATCGTCACATGCGTTGTAGGTGATGGAGAGGCAGAGACCGGGCCAACAGCTACGTAAGACACGTCTGGGATGCTCCGGATGAGAAGAATACTGACGCCTCTAGTGCGTGGCATGCCATCAAGTACCTAGACCCAAAGGAGTCCGGTGCAGTCATACCGATCCTGCACGTCAACGGCTTCAAGATCAGCGAGCGCACCATCTTTGGCTGCATGGACGACAAGGAGATCACCTGCCTGTTTTCAGGCTACGGCTACCAGGTCAGGATCGTCGAGGATCTAGAGAATATCAATGACGACCTGCACAGCTCACTGGAGTGGGCGCTGGCTGAGGTCAAGAGGATTCAGAAAGCTGCTCGGACTGGCGAGCCCATCGTAAAGCCCCGGTGGCCGATGATTGTTCTGCGGACGCCCAAGGTAAGACCGACACGCAAAGCACTCATAAGACCGCGCCACTGACATCTTATACGCAGGGCTGGGGAGGACCCAAGAAGGTAGAGGGCAAGATCATCGAGGGTTCGTTCCACTCGCACCAAGTCCCCCTGCCCAAAGCCATGAGCGACGACAAGCAGCTGCAAGCACTCAAGGACTGGCTAGGCAGCTACCACGTCGGCGAGCTCATCAAGGACGGCAACCCCGTGGATCACATCCTTAGCATTATGCCAAAGGAAGATTCGAAGAAGCTGGGCCAGATCAAAGCATCCTACGATCCATACAGGGCTATCAATCTTCCGGAGTGGAAGGAATGCACCGTCGAGAAGGGATCCGAGCAGAGCTGCATGAAGATCACGGGCGAGTACCTGGACAAGGTCTTCCAGGCCAACCCGACCAGCATCCGGCTCTTCTCCCCCGACGAGCTCGAGAGCAACAAGCTGGACGCCGTGCTGAACCACACGCAGCGCAACTTCCAGTGGGACCAGTACTCTCGGGCACAAGGGGGCCGCGTCATTGAAGTCCTCTCGGAGCACGACTGCCAGGCCTTCATGCAAGGCTACACCCTCACGGGCCGCACGGCCATCTTCCCCAGCTACGAGTCGTTCCTGGGCATCGTGCACACCATGATGGTGCAGTACTCCAAGTTCGTCAAGATCGCCAAGGAGGTCGAGTGGAGGGGTCCCCTTGCCTCGATCAACTACATCGAGACCAGCACCTGGGCGCGCCAGGAGCACAACGGCTTCTCCCACCAGAACCCGTCCTTCATCGGCGCCGTGCTCAACCTCAAGCCCGACATGGCCCGCGTCTACCTCCCGCCCGACGCCAACTGCTTCCTCAGCACGGTGCACCACTGCCTGCACTCCAAGAACTACGTCAATCTCATGATCGGCTCCAAGCAGCCCACGGCCGTGTACCTGTCGCCCGAGGAGGCAGCGGAGCACTGCCGCCAGGGCGCCAGCATCTGGCACTTCGCCTCGACGCCCGACGCCTCAGGCAGCTCGGGCAAATCCACCCCGGACCCGGACGTCGTCCTCGTCGGCATTGGCGTCGAGGTCACCTTCGAAGTCGTCAAGGCGGCCGAGCTCCTCCAGACGATGTGCCCCTCCCTAAAAGTCAGGGTCGTTAACGTCACGGACCTCATGATCCTGGGCGCCGAGTCCACCCATCCGCACGCCCTGAGCCGCGACAGGTTCGACGAGCTGTTCACGGCCGACAGGCCGGTGCTGTTCAACTACCACGGCTACGCGACGGAGCTGTCGGGCCTGCTGTTCGGCAGGAGGGGCGTCGAGCGCATGAGCGTCGAGGGGTACCGCGAGGAGGGCAGCACGACGACGCCGTTCGACATGATGCTGGTCAACCGCGTTAGTCGGTTCGATCTGGCCGAGAGGGCGCTGAAGGCGGGGGCGCAGCGGAACGAGGAGGTCAAGGGGATGTTGGAGGAAGGGCTGAGGGAGCTGAAGGAGAGGGTCAAGGGGGTGCGCGAGTTCATTGCTGGAAATGGCAAGGGTAAGTTCTTCTTCTTCTCGTCTCTAGTGCTATGGAGTTGTTGTATGTTGCTGACTCTGCTGCAGATCCTGATGATATCTACGAGCTGCCGAAGTTTTAACTCGTGCTTGCATTGGAAGCTGGGTGGACGATACAGCGGTGACTAGACTACTGCTACGCGAAATAAACTGGACTTTCAGCGTTTAACTTGACATCCCTGTTGGCCGGTGTGAACACAGGGTTCGTGAGAATCTGGGCTCAGGGGCGGCCAAGGCGACGTATGCTGAGTCCCCTGGTCTGGGCCTAAGCTGCCACGCCCTTGGGCTTGTCCCCTACTTGGGGTGTCTGTACTACCTTAGGCAGGTAGGTACCTGATAAGGTTTGTATCTGCTTTACGGAGTCAATGTGTGTTAAGGCATGTAGGTGCACCCCGCAACGAGACGCGGAGTACGAGACTGAGATCGGATACCAGCGGCCCAAGGCAGCTATCGCAAGGGGCCGCTCCACCAAGTGTTACGTACACACTCGTCAGTTGACGATACCCCTGAAGCCAGACTTATACGATAGCGCTTGTATGGATGCGCATTGCGTGGTATGGCCATATCGAGCCATGCCTCCGTACACCGAGAAGAAGACTCGCAGGTTTTCTTAAGATGTGCTTTGACACAGTAGGTCTCCCTACCTTATTCTTATCTTGATGCGGAGCTGCGGGTTGCACCGGCCGAGTCTCAGCTGACTGTGGGCCCGGCCCTTCCTCCGCGTCTCCTTATCTTCGGTGACGGCAGGCGCGGCCACGGAGTTTCACGGCCCTTGCATGAAGCAGCGCACCGGCGGGACCTGCTGGAGTTGGTCATGCTCACCGTCCAAGCTCCATTCCTTCTGTCATCGCCTCCGCTTCTTAAGCCGGAACATGATGGGATTGGTTGAAGGTGACCTGATATAAACTTCCAATACGCGCTCAGCCATTGTCAACTTACAGGCTTTCCTTGCTCTTACTTGGAACTCTCGTCAATCTTACAGCACGGATCCTCTGCGTGTCCCTCGACACAGCTAGTCGTCTTGTTTTAAGGTAAGGTACTGTTCGAGGCAACGCCGACACCGGCCAATACACAACCTTGAAGCTTGTCCTTTGGCGTCCTTTCCCCACGATTTGGAATTCCCCCATACCCCAAGCACAGGCTATCTGCGGGGTCGAGCACTTTCGGTTGACACAGCGTACCTTAGTGATTGGCTACATCTGACCCGAAACAATGATTCGCACGGCTACCCCTCTCGGTCGCCAGCGAATATCGCAGTGTCGAGGCCAAGGGACGGCAATTGCATCAATCAGATGGCGGGGCATTTCCACACCTGCCACCCACCCGCGGATTAACTTGCAGCAGCAGGGCCGCTACTGCGTCCGAGGTGGACAGGGCGCTACGCCGCGCCATGGGCAGGGAGCCAGTACTACTGCCGGGGCGCTTTCTCCCCTCTCGTCGACGGCCCCGGACACGGCCGCCAATGACAGCAGTAGCTCGCTCGCCTCGGCACCGGGTCGCGGCTCCCACTTTCGCCTTCCGGGTTTTTATAAACAGCGGCGCATGCCCATCCTAGGCGGAAAGCAATCGCTCTCGTCAAACTTTGG
Organism: Coniochaeta hoffmannii; assembly: GCA_030052785.1. Classification (NCBI taxonomy): domain Eukaryota; kingdom Fungi; phylum Ascomycota; class Sordariomycetes; order Coniochaetales; family Coniochaetaceae; genus Coniochaeta; species Coniochaeta hoffmannii. The sequence continues at coordinate 58,927 of JANBVN010000021.1, forward strand.
GAGCTACGGTAGTCGAAGCGCTGCATCTGGGAGTAATACTAATACTACATTCGCTCGGGCTCACGGCGTGCATACTGTTGCTTCGATAGTGCATCCTCCTAGCGGTCGAACTACCTCGGATCCAGACACCAAGAGATCGTACTCGTCCGCATCGCCCACCATGTCCATGTACACTGCTTCTTTCGCCTTTTTCGAGGCCATCTGGGACGCTGGCGTCACCCATTGCTTCGTCAATCTGGGCTCCGACCATCCCAGCATCATAGAGGCCATGGTCAAGGGCCAGCGGGAGAACAAGGGCAAATTCCCCCGCATCATCACATGTCCCAACGAGGTAAGATCGCAGCCAAGCTCTCCCGTCTTGAAGAGATACACATTGCTAAGCGACATGTCCCGGCGAAGATGGTCGCCATGTCCATGGCAGACGGCTACGCCCGTCTCACCAACAAGCCGCAGTGTGTCATAGTCCACGTCGACGTCGGCACCCAGGGCTTCGGCGCGGCCGTGCACAACGCCTCCACCGGCCGCGCCCCCATTCTCCTGTTCGCCGGCCTGTCGCCGTTCACGATCGAGGGCGAGATGCGCGGGTCGCGCACCGAGTACATCCACTGGATCCAGGACGTCCCGGACCAGAAGCAGATCGTCGCGCAGTACTGCCGGTACGCCGCCGAGCTGAAGACGGGCGTCAACGTGAAGCAGATGGTCAACCGGGCGCTGCAGTTCGCCCGCTCCGCGCCCCAGGGCCCCGTCTACCTCTGCGGCGCGCGGGAGGTCATGGAGGCCGATATCGAGCCGTACTACCTGAAGCAGGATCAGTGGGACCCCGTCGAGCTCGGGGGTCTGCCCAGGAAGGCCGTCGACGAGATCGCGGCCGCTCTGGCTGGCGCGAAGGAGCCGCTCCTGGTGACGGGGTATTCCGGCCGGAACCACGCCGTGGCACCCGCGCTGGTGAAGCTCGCAGATACAGTCAAGGGCCTCCGTGTGCTCGACGCGGGCGGCAGCGAGATGTGCTTCCCGGCCGACCATCCCGCGTGGCTTGGTCTGCGGTACGGTAACGATCCGTCCATCCGGACGGCCGACGTGATTGTCGTTGTCGACTGCGACGTGCCATGGATCCCCACACAGTGCAAACCTCGCGAGGACGCCAAGATCTTCCACATCGACGTCGACCCGCTTAAGCAGCTGATGCCGGTCTTCTACCTCCCGGCGCAGAAGCGCTACAGGGCGGACGCCCTGACAAGCATTGAGCAGATAACCGAGCGGCTGGAGAAGGCTGACGGAGGATTGTCGGCCCAGCTCAGCGGACCAGAGAGGGACGAGCGGTGGAAGACGCTGCAGGCCCGACATAAGGAGCGACTGGACACAATCGCCAGCAAGGCGACCCCTCTGGACGACGGCGCGTTCGGCACAGGCCATCTGTGCGCGAAGTTGAGGGAGCTGTGTCCCAAGGATACCATCTGGGCCGTCGAGGCCGTGACGAACACGGCCTTTGTGCACGATAACCTGCAGCCGACCCTGCCGGGGTCGTGGATCAACTGCGGCGGTGGCGGCCTCGGCTGGTCTGGCGGCGGTGCGTTGGGTATCAAGCTGGCGACCGACTACGAAGAGCAGCTGAAGGGCGGAAAGGGCAAGTTCGTCGTGCAGATTGTCGGCGACGGTACGTATCTGTTTTCCGTGCCGGGAAGCGTGTACTGGATCGCACGGAGGTACAATATCCCCGTGCTGACCATCGTGCTGAATAACAAGGGTAAGTCGATCCCATCTCCCCACTGTCTCCGTCTTACACTGAACCCCTTTACTTACCATACGAACGACAGGCTGGAACGCCCCCCGCAAGTCCCTCCTCCTCGTCCACCCCGACGGCGCGGGGTCCAAGGCCTCCAACGAGGAGATCAACATCTCGTTCGACCCGGTGCCCGACTACGCGGGCATCGCCAAGGCGGCGGCCGGGGGACAGCTGCACACGGCCAAGGTGGACAAGGCCGCCGATCTCGAGGCGGTGCTGAAGAAGGCCATCGAGGAGGTCCAGGCTGGCACGCCGGCTGTGTTGGACTGCAAGGTGGCTATGAATTGCTGAGCGTGTACTTTAGGAAAACATGAGACGCGTAAAAAGGCACGACCAGGCTGGTGCTATATATATCACGACACTGCACATACATACCGCGAATGCTTATCCAAGCTCGCCCGGACAGGAAGTGTGTCTCGTGACGATTTGAGCGACCATTTCCCTTCGGCTTCCCAGATTAGAGACGGGAGCGGGTAGAAGACCCGTCTCCCAGCGCATTGGCTGAGCGGTCGGAACCTCCTGCATCGATCACATATCGGTGCATTGCATGGTAGGCATCACGGGCGACAAGATGGTGTGCAGGGACCCCTTTTTGCCTGTCGTGATTAGGTAGGTGCTCTCGCCTCCGAGATCATGCCGCGTTTGCCGCCAGCGCGTCGGTTTCTGCTAGGCAGCACCAACCTCTGAACTCGCAGTCGTCTCGCCTCGAGTGTGATGCCATAGGCCCGAGGTACCAAATACGCAGTGACTGTGCCATGAACACGCGGGTGGAATGCTGATGTGAACCAGGTAACAACGAGGGCTTGGAAGGAGTTTATCCTGTGGTTGAGACAGCGGCAGGTATTCAGGGTCTAGCTTGGGGGGTCATCTGCACCCCCCGCATTCAGCTGCAGCTCCAGCTCTCCAACCGCCTGAGCCCCTGTCATGGACCCTGAAAACCAACCCCGGTCGTTCTGGCTCGTGATGCTAAAATTTCGAGCTGTCATTAAAGAAATTTTGAGATTCCGACTCAGGTTTATTTATCCCCGAGATTATGTCCCTAAGCTAGAAACTAGCTTGCTAGAGATGGGTTATTTGCTGCCTTATCGACGAAACGAGATATGGGAATGCGATGGCGGCCTGAAGAGTGCCGGAAACAGAGCTGCCAGTTATCTGCGGCTAAAGCTGTCAGTTCTCTCTTGAGATCTTCGCAGGGGATATGGTATGGTATGCTAAAGTCTGGTCTAGATCGCCTAAAAGTCGCCACGTGAGGAGATTTGGAGATTGCAGAGCTTCTCCGCCCATGATTATTAACGCCAGGAACGGCCAGCTCCAAATCGTTAGCGGTCAGATTGCGAGACTCGTCGAGGACTAGACCGATCAGTTGCCGGAGGGCCACTCATCAATAGCCCCCCGTCCGGAATTGAATAGCACGTCGTTGATTTAAATCTAAACGGCCGGCTTCGTTCTTCTTTCCCTGAGTCCCTTTTCGACTCTCTTTCGTCGCTGAGACGGCAGCTGATAGGGAGACACAGTTGAACAAACACCAGCCATCACAACATCAAATCTTCGGTGCTTGCTTGAACGCCTAAGACGCTTCTTCGACACGGGATTTTGCCCCTCATTCTTACATGTGACGCATCAGATTCTTGCCCACCTTCTCCTTGAGGGACAGCGACAGACACGAGCCAGGCAAGACCTTTTGCTGTTCTTCTATCCCGCCAGCCCTGCGTATTATCACGTTAAGACAGCAGGCTATAGCTGGCCCTGCGCGACTCCTGTATTCGGGCCTTGACTCGGACGAACCATCGACTCCGCATTTAGGCTCCCTCGCACCCTTGCTTGCCTTCTCCAACCTAACGCCAACGAAACCCTGGAATCGACCCACCGTTTATTTCTCGCCGAGACTCACCCGGCGACCACACAACTCCAAGCTCTTATATAGGAGACGCAAGAATACATCAGTGTGTCTGCCTCCGACGACAAACAAGAGCTAGTCGACTCCTGTTCGCATTTGACTACAGTGGAAGGTCTGAGGATCTACCGATTCAGAGATCATGAGCCTCGCGGCCGTGTACAGGCTCGTATACGCTCTTGACGGGGCGTCGTGGCCTTCCTAAACACATCCTCCATTTGACTTGGAGCGTTATCATTCCTGGAGGGTTGAACCTGACGTTCATCCCATCACAAACCCGCCATTTGTCTTGGCTATCACTGCGGTTGCTATGCTGGCCCTGCAGCCCACGGCAGCACACATGTCGGAACCGGGGGCCCTGACTGGCCCTCCGCCTCCGCCAACGCCGTCAGCGGACCCAGAACTTGCCGCCATACTCAGTCGCAACAGCCGGCCGTTCTCCTCCGACAATGCGGCGTCAGGTCCTGACGGCTCGCCCAGCGACGACATCTGCGAGGTGCCTGCCGCAGCTGTCCTGGAGTTGCTCAGCCTGAACATGGAGGCCCTGGTACGCGTGACCGGCGACGTGCCGCCGACACCGCCGCCCACAATCCCCACCGTGCCGCACATGCGCGGAATGCAGGCCGAGAAGGAGAACATAGTCCGGTCACACTCGGAAAAGAACCTGGCCATGCTAGCAGCGCAGGCGGCTGCGGCTGCAGCTGCAGCCTCGTCAGAACCCAAACCTACCACCACCACCACCACTACCACCGACGACGGAGGCAGCAAGAGGAGCATACCGGGACCCTCCTCCCGAGCCGGCCCCCTCGCATCGATGCCCCTCGTCCAAGGAGCGCACCACGAGCACCTTGACAGCGTAGACGGCGTCCGCCTCCGCAGCCACGGCGGCGGCGACATCGGGTCCCCCCTGTCCTCCTCCGCCTCGCCGACGGCCGCGCGCGAGCCGTACATCATCCACGGCGAGAACGCGCAGCCGCTCAACACGCAGCACGCGGCCATGACGCGCAGGTTCTACAGCAAGCGCCCGCCGCCCATCAGCATCACGGCCTACCTCGCGCGGATCCACCGGTTCTGCCCCATGAGCACGGCCGTGTACCTGGCGACGTCGCTGTACATCCAGCGGCTGGCGGTCAAGGAGCGGGCGATCGCCGTGACGGGCCGGAACGTGCACCGCTTGCTGCTGGCGGGGCTGAGGGTGGCGATGAAGGCGCTCGAGGACACGTCGTACTCCATGTCCAAGATGGCCAAGGTGGGCGGCGTGAGCGAGGTGGAGCTGGCGAGGCTGGAGATCAACTTTTGCTTTCTGACGGGATTCGAGCTCGTTTGTGGTCCCGTGGAGCTGCAGGAGCAGTGGGATAATCTGAGGAGCGGAGCGGCGAGTTGGGCTGGGCTGAAGGAGAGGGGCCCGATGGAGCTGAAGCTGGATGTGAGGCCGAAGAATACAGGGGGATGAGCCGGGTAGAGGATGCCTATGGTGGTTATACCACACTTATGGCGCAAGATCTAGCATGGATGAGAAGTCGACGAACACTACATATCGATGAGGGGAGCGAGGGCCTGATAGCGTCGGACGATCGAAACGGTTCGGCGTAAATAACAGCGCGGACTATGGAACATACGATAAGGATCTGGGGATAGTCTCGGCATACGGCATTCTGGCATTGGTAGCGAGCATATTGCAGCGCATTTCCTAGGGTGGGTACTTGCTAAGGAGGCATTGTGGCTCTGGGCTTGGGTTTGTAGGGAGCTATTCGGGCAGCCCGCGTCTTTCTTCTGGGGCTGGTTCCAGCTGATACACTGCGATTATACCCACATGTGTGTTGCTCGCTCACCTCCAACATGAACCGAGCAACTACAATAGCACTAGAGCGTTTGCTGCGACGAGCTTCATCAGAGGATGTGAGTTGCTGACCCTGACGAGCACCTTCCTTATCGGTCTTATCACCCCACTGCTGTCAGCTCCGAGCTGTTTGTTGCCCCGCCTCCGCAACAAACTCGAGATCAAGCTCAGGAGATCTCCAACTTAATCGCATGCTCACCCCAAGACGCTCGATGAATGCTTCGTCTCTCCAACGTCCTCCGGTCTCTAAGCCAATTACCCTTAGCGAATAGGCGATTTCTAAGCACTGCGCAGCCGCGAGCGACTATGGACTACAACACGATCCTGAAGGGCAAGTACCCAGCTAAGGCCCATGCCAGGCGGGTAGTCGACTACATCCGCGCCAAGGTGCCCGGCGCGTCAGGCGTGCTCTATCTCGAGGGCCGCATGACGAAGCTCCTGGAGGACAATGACGAGCCAGAACCTTTCCGGTAGAGACCCCCATGCACTGTGCTTGTTGCCCTAGTAAACAACACAGTCGAGATGCTGACGGACCAAACAATGCGACAGCCAGCGGCGCTTCTTCTACTACCTCAGCGGCGTGCCCCTGGCCGACTCGTACCTCATCCACGAAATCGAGACCTCCAAGACCACCCTCTTCATCCCGCCCATCGACCCGGAGAGCGTCATCTGGTCCGGCCTCCCCGTCTCCGTCGAAGAGGCCAAACAGACCTACGACGTCGACGAGGTCAAGTACAGCACCGACCTAAACGCCACCCTCGCGCGCGTCGGCAAGTCGTTCCAGAACAACACCGTCTTCGCCATCCCGCACCAGGTCTCGGACCACGTCACCTTCCTCGAGTTCGACAACAAAGACTTCTCCATCCTCAAGGAAGCCATCGAAGTCTGCCGCTCGGTGAAAGACGACTACGAGCTCGCCCTGATCGCAAAGGCCAACGCCGTCAGCCTCGACGCCCACCACGCCGTCATGCAGGCCGTCCGGCACAAGACCGCCGAGCAGGAGCTCGAGGCCATCTTCCTAGCCAGCTGCGTCGCGGCCGGCGCCAAGAACCAGGCATACCACGGCATCTTTGCTGGCGGCCGGGCGGCCGCGACGCTGCACTACGTCAAGAACGACGCGCCGCTGGCCGGAAAGCTCAACCTCCTCGTCGACGCGGGTGCCGAGTGGAACTGCTACGCCTCCGACATCACGCGGACGTTCCCCATCGGCGGGAGGTTCAGCAAGGAGAGCCGGGAGATATACGACATCGTGCTGCGGATGCAGCTGGAGTGCATCGCCATGCTGAGCGAGGGCGTGCTGTGGGACGACGTTCACCTACACGCGCACAAGGTCGCCATCGAGGGGTTGTTGGCGCTGGGGATCTTGAAGGGGGACAGGGACGAGATCCTGGAGAGGAGGACGAGCGTGGCGTTCTTCCCCCACGGGCTGGGACACTACCTGGGGATGGACACCCACGACACGGGCGGCAACGCAAACTATGCGGATAAGGACTCGATGTTTAGGTATCTGCGTGTCAGGGGCAAGCTGCCGGCGGGGAGTGTGATTACGGTCGAGCCTGGTGTAAGTCCTCTACACCTTCCCAAAATGTTCATGCTTTGCTGCTGACCGGTCCTGCCAGATCTACTTCTGCAGCTTTATCATTGAGCCGTTCCTGAAGGATCCGGAACACTCGAGGTACATCGATGCTGGTGTTTTGGAGAGGTACTGGGACGTGGGTGGTGTCCGGTAAGTGACAGTGGTAATTGTCGTCCACTTGCGGTACTAGTATTCTAACGTGCTGCAGCATCGAGGACAACGTCGTAGTTACAAAAACTGGAAGCGAGAATCTCACAAACGTGGTCAAGGATCCAGATGAGATCGAGAGGATAATCTCTTCATCTTAGGGGGTGTGCTGCAAGGACGCTGCTTTGCCGTTGGGGCTCGCTCTTAGAAGCTATCTCTCTTTGATCAGATGGTCTTACTAGCGGTCAGACCAAGGAGATGCCGGGGAGTATGTATTTCCTACACGATAAATTAAATGCGCACGGTGCCGTTCGTGTCGAATGCTGCACATGAGTTGATGCACTGAGAGGAACAAGGCTCGTGGATGGCTCTCACCTTATGACTCTAGGTCGGTAGCATGAAGCGTCTCCCTGTCGACGTTCAATTTGGAACGGGCTCTATTCATCACATCTATGCCTGAGCTGCATTAGATGCTTTAAATCTATTGTGAACCTTGATATAAGTCTAAGGTGGCAGCTCCCTCAGAAAATGCGCCGTCCAAGTTACTGCTTCTTTAATTCAGCTGGGGGAGTCCTTCCATTCAGTTCTAATGCCTTATCGCCTTTGCGCCTTATCGTCGCCGGATATTCCTCGGAAGTCACTCCAAGCTTCGGTTCACGATGATTGGCCCAGCCGAGACCATCCCATCATCTTGACTCTTTTCACTCACCTGAAGGTTCATTCACCTTGCTCACACCAACCCCTCGGACGGCAAGCGACTTTATTTCGTCTCAGGACGGCGCCTTAGTCCACCATGGGCACAAACCAACACTTTAAAACGGCAAGTCCCCGCCGCGCACAAACTGCACCTTTACCAAGTCTAAACTTCGCAACAGGTCATCAATACAAGGACTGAGACAGCGTCGACGGCATCACCAGGCAAGATGGGTGCCACGTTATCACACGTCCACGGCTGTGAAAGGCCCCCCATGCAGTTTATGGACCTGCCGCCTGAGCTGCTTCACCAGATCCTGGAATACCTTGTCCCAGATTGTCCCGAGGTGGGTGATACACGGCCCGTCGCCTACGACAAACTCACCCCGGAGGAGCCCTGGTTCGACATCACCCGCAATCGCCGCGCCCTGCGCTCTCTGTGTCTTACCTCACGGACCATGTACACCTTCGCGCAGCCGCTACTCTACCGCGTCATTTCTATCATTGACGAGGAGGGCATGGTGCTGCTCTTTCGGACTCTGACGGAGCGGCCTGCCGTAGGCGAATATACCCGCTACCTGTCTTGCCACCTCACGCTCACACAGCTGGAGGTCATACGAGAGATGAAGAGGGCCATGAACCGGCTGGTCAAGACGTTCCAACCCAACGACAATGTGCTTCGGGAGCAGTATCCTGGGGTGCACTCGGCACTGAGGGTCCTCCCCGCCATGCCGTTGCTAAGCGCCTCGGCTGGAGACTTTGACGACATGCCGCAGATACTGCTCTTTTACATCGCCATCTTCCTGAAGAAGCTCGAGACGTTGATGCTACAGGTGCCCATCTGCGACGACCACCCCGAGTACACGGCTTTGTTCGAGAAGTTCGCCTCGTCCGGCCAGTCATGGCTGAGGATCGGCACACAAGCAGGACCAGTCCCGGTATTCTTCGTCGCCAACCTCGGTGCCACAGCCGAACCGCCCTTGCAGCACGTCAAGACCCTCCTCCTGCAGGGCGACCCGGAGCTGCTCACGCATTTCGAGAGCGACACCTGCGACTGCGACGTCCCCGAGCTCTGGGGCGCCCAAGCGCGGCGCTACTACCCCCTCTTCAACGCCCTCCCGAGCCTGACCACCCTCGAAGTCAGCGCCGACGACGGCGTCTGGGACAACATCCGGCACCGCCGCCCGGACGGCACCCAGCCCCCTTTACTCGAGCACATCGAGCACCTCTACCTCCACCACAGCGTCGCCTACCCGCGGGACCTGCACCACATCATCGCCAACGCGCCCAACCTAACGACCCTCTACATGACGCCCCGCCGCAGCCCGGAACCTTTACCGGACCCGGACGCCCAGGGGCTAGACGAGCACCCGGAATCCCTCGACGCGGCCCTGAGGCAGAGTCCCGCCGCCCGGCAGCACCTCCGCCACCTCGACATAGCCTGGTACGACTGCGTCGACCACCTGCCCCTGATCGGCCCGGGGGGCCGCCTCGCCTCCCTACCCAACCTCCTCCACCTCGACAAGCTCTGCATCCAGCTCAGCGTCCTGTACGGCGCCGACCCGGCCGCGCTGCTCACGCCGCTCGTCGACCTCCTGCCCCCCAACCTCTCCGAGCTCACCCTGGAAGAGTGGTGGTGGGACAACGTGCCCACGTTCGACGACATGTTCTCGTGGACGCCGGCGCAGCGGGCCCGGTATTACCAGACCAAGAGCGAGTACCGCGCCCAGGCTGTCGCGATCTTGGCCCGGTTCGCGGCCGACTGCTGCGGGGGACAGAGGATGCCGCGGCTGAAGAAGGTGACGTTCCAGACTAAGTTTCTGTGGACGTGGAGGCTCGACGGGTTTGTGAGTACGGAGATGCACTTCGCCTCGGTGAAGGGCCTGTTCGAGCGGGCCGGGGTGGCGTTCAAGGTTGACGAGGACAGGAGTGAGTTCGCGGCCGATCCCGACGCCGGGGAGTCTTAGGAGGACAAGCCGCGTGTCTTGCGTGGGGAGTGCATTGCGTCCCAGCAGGGTTGGAGCTAAGAGTGACCGGTCGTGATGGTTAGACACAGGGATTGAGGTTGGTGGTTGGGTGTTGCGTTTTGGCTTTACAGTAGCGGCTTGCTCCGGTGTCTTGGAACACCTTGGAAGGGGCTGCGGAGGCTTTGCATTACGGCCTGGCTGCGTTGTGTTGGTTGTTTAATAAGACAGCGGATTCGTTGTGGCTGACGGTCTGCGAGCGTGGATGGACAAAAGGCATGGCATGTCGTTTACTGCCGGGATGGCTGGCGGCACAGCATGTAAGCCAATGTCACAGAAGGAGCGGAAATATTTCCGTAGCCCATGCGACGGGAGAGGGCTGCATTTCCATAGCGAGCATGGCTACTGTTATCACTGAAGCTTAATTTGTATTTTATACAGTAGCCGACCGACCAAGATTGTGGACCTGGCATTCGTCGTTTTTGTACCGGTTGGTGATCGTGTTGTACGGTTGGCGAAGGACATCGACCCTACACAAGAATGACCATTTGTTGCCGCCCTGGACTGTTGGGTCGTCTACACAATCCCGTCAAAATAGACTCTATCATTGAAAAAGGGGCGTTTCTCCATCCCCCTTAAACAGGACCCTGCCGATCTCTCGTTTCTTGTCGAAGGGGACGCGTGGCTGCAGATTGCGACCGGCTGATCGGCAGGCCCATCAGCCGCAACGGTCGGGAGCCCAGCTCCGCCGGTAACAGTGGCGGTGCTCAACTGCAACGGATAATTCGACGACTTCAGCATGCACTGAATAACTGACCGACGATTTGACCAGAGAGACTGTTGGAGGTCTTGTTGGTAGGCAGGTGTGGTGAGGAGGGGGGCGGGGGGAGTGCACGGCTTGACAAGGTATGACGTTGGGGTTTAGACTCGGGATGAATGGCCGGTCCCTGCGGCTGTCCGTCTCTACTGACTCCCAAGTCCGAACGCGGCGTCAGCACTGTGGTCTCATGACGATCAGTACCGAGTCAGTGAGATGTGCTTGAAACATCGGATCTAGAAATAACCTCGGACTACCGAAGTCATGCTATCACGGGATCCGCCTCGGAAGTCATTGCGCGCGATCGTCTCTTGTCGAGCCACGCGTCCAGGCGTCTACTGTCGGTATTGCGGCACCTACTTCTCGCACAACTCAGTATGTTTTGGTAGTAAACACAAGTGTCGATCGACTACTGTGCTAAGGCGTTCAGCAGCCCTTCAGCAGCAACTGCAGCACCACAATGTTCGATCGGTGCCAGTCGGCAAAACCTAGCCGTGGGATCGCATGCCAAGACGTGCCATGGAAGCCTTTTCTTTTGTTACAAGATATAGCCGAGAAGCGCCAAGCGTCCGTTAGTTCTGCCTTGGTTTCTGCTAGTCGGCCACCAGCGTTCACATGATGTTGGTGAGCGATTATCTGTCGATGAAATCCTTGATCAGATAAGATAAGGAGAGATGCGAGTGGGTTCAGTTGCGCGGGGGATATCCCTTCTCCTATTTTCGTGATGTCTCGCCCGTTCGGGGAAAGCTTTGCATGTTTGAGAGGCTTTCGATGGCTTTTCCAAAACCTGCATGTGGCTGGTGTGCGGAAAGCCCTCAGGTGCGACCCGATCGGCGGTCATTCTGCGGTGGGGGAGAGCGGGAAAGTGGATGAATCACGGAATAGCTGACGTACCCCTTGTTCCTCCCAATTTTGAATCAAAGGTGTACCTCATGCACTGCTACTACAGCAGCCCTAATGAAGGAATACCACCCGCTTACTCTATGGATAACGGGCTGAGTACGGGGTGATTTAACGATGACATCATGCCCTTGAGTCTGGAGCAGGAACACTCGACTTCCGGCTGTTGCGAGCTGATGAGGCGGCACAGCAACAACAACAAAGGGACAGACCGAAACCGGGAGTGTTCCAGCAGAGATTTTAGAGTTCGAACGTCTCCAGTTGTGCCTGCATCCCGTCCTCTCGCGTGTCGAAGAAACATTAAGTGGAGCGAGGTTTTATTATAGCGTCGGCACTACAGGAGAAGAGCCTCCACCAGATTAGGTGCTGACTCCTGAGTGCGGTCGTCAGCGCCACAAGGACAACCCCCACTTGCCACAGTACGATACCAGGACGTCGACACCCTTCAGGGTTGTTGCAGACTTCTTGGCTGTTCACTCTTTTTGCAACCCTGTTCACTGATATCTTGGCAATGGATCCAGCAGATTGCTGGGCGCCAAGTGTGCCATGTAATTTAGCAGGCGTGCAACCCTGATGGGTGCCGATATCCGTGCGGTTGCTAGATATCAGTCCCGACGTAGTCCTCCTTCAAACATGAGGCTACTTGCCTTGGACTCTGCATACCCATCGACGACATCGCGGACAACTTCACCTCGTTTCCCTAGAGACCTGACAGCCACAGCGTAGTCAGGAATAGCACTGCCTCCAGGAGGATCACCCCTAACGCAGCGATCGCTATACAACTAACTGACTCGAGGTTCCTGGCACCAGACGAGCCCAGCTGCTATCCACGGAGTCCCGAATCCTCCGCCAAGGGGCTTCCAGCTGCCTTACTTGGGGAGCTTCTTCCACAGAAGGTCGGCCACTGAGCCATACCAACAGTTCCGCCTACATGATCCGCCAACGATAGCGGGATTCTTGGGTGGGGATTTTGGACGAAAGGTCCCGACAATACCTATCCATCAAAAGCCAATATGTCGTCGTCACAGAACAAGCGGAACGTAAAATGGGTCGAGGGCCTCCGAGGAATCACTTCGGTGCTGGTCATCGTCACGCACATGGCCCGGGCCTGGGACTTCGAGCTCTTCTGGCCGAGCGACAGGATAGACGCACCACCGCGGTTCTGGCAGCTGCCGATAGTGCGGATACCGTTCCAAGGCCGGATCGGCGTCCCCATCTTCGCCTTCCTGACCGGCTTCGTGTGCGCCTACAAGCCGCTGAAGTTGGCATACCAGCAGGGCAACCCACCGGCAGCGCTGCAGAGTATTGCCCGCAGTGCCTTCCGCCGCCCGCCGCGACTAGTGCTCCCGGCCGTCATCGCAACCTTCATCAGCTTCCTGTTGACCTGTCTCGGCGCGTATAAGACAGCCACTCGCGTCGACAGCTTCTGGGTCCGGTTCGATGCGCCTGCCCCGGTAGCCTCGTTCGGGGAGGAGGTTCACAGGCTCTTTCACACGCTGTTGACCACGTGGACCGACACGGAGAACATCTACGACCGTCATCAGTGGGCTATGAGGCCGCTCCTAATAGGAGCCTTCCAAGTCTATGTCACCCTGGCGGCCACAATCGGGATGCGATTCAAGTACCGTATTCTGGTGCACGTACTATTACTGACGTACTGGCTGGTGAACACGGCCGCGATGACCGGTATGTTCTTTCCCCATCCTTCGTGCTACATGTCACGGAATGACGGAAGTTCACGTCACTGTATAATGATTGTATACTATGAATGTGCTCTACGAACATAGAACCGCTGACACCGCCTCCTCAGAAACATTTGGCGCGAACCTAGCCCTCGGCACCCTCCTCGCCGAGCTCTCCCTCCACCGCCCGACCCAAGACTTCCTCGCATCCAGAGCCCGGCTCTTCTCCTACTTCATCGCGCCCCTCATCCTGCTCACGGGCCTCTTCCTCGGCGGCTACCCGCACGAGCACGAGGACTGGCAACCCTGGTCCTGGTGGCTGCACAACACCTTCGTCGACCCGGCGGGCGACGGCAGCCGGGGCTCCCTCATCGTCCCTCTTGGATCCTACCCGCCGCGGCGCTTCTCTGCCTTCTTCGTGCAGTCGTGCGCCGTCTCCATCTTCCTCTCCCCGCCCATGCGCGAGGCCCTCTCCCACCGGGTGCTGCTCTGGCTGGGCCGCCACTCGTTCGCCGTCTACCTCGTGCACGGCACCATCCTGCGCACGGTGGGGATCTGGATCGTGTACGGGATAACGGGCGAGCCGTGGACCCCGGCGGGCAAGAACGAGGACGGCACGGACCGCGAGCAGGAGTGGCTCCACCCGATTTCGGGACAGCGGAAGAGGGTCGCCGTAGTGGTCTTCGTGGCGCTCACGTACCTGGCGGCGTGGGCGTGGATGAAGTGGGTCGACACCGCGTGCGCGAGGGCGACGCAGTGGCTGGAGGAGAGGGTGTTTGACGACGAGGACTCGGCGGCGCTGGCGGAGAAGGGGTACTCGAAGCCTCCCGTACTGGTAAATGGCCATGGGGCTGCGTACGGCGAGTCGAAGGTGGTGCTCAGTCCGACCGGGGAGCCAAAGTTGGCGCTGGTATAAAATAACAACTGTTTGGGCTGGGATGCATTTTTAGAAGGCGTTTGGGTGGTACTTCGGCGGCGGAGCATGCTGCTATGCTCACCTGTGACCTGATGCTGGAAAGGCACAGGAAGCGGCTATCGGGATATGCGAGGTGGCTGTTTGGGACCTGTCGAATCTCGGCATGGTCACGTACTCTACGTACTGTGGTACCCTTGGGACATCTCAGGAATATTTATTCCACGGCACATAACAGTCTATATATGGGCGGGGGCTATCGGCATCCGCGCGGGATTGCATTGGGGCGGCGCATCATATCTACTTTTCTTTGTCGGCATTCTGTCAATACAGCTTGGTAATTAAATATGATATTCCGCTTACCGCCAGCGGAGATCTTACCCTGGGGCACCTAATGGCTGTCCCGAGGTTGTCCTCGTATCAGACTCGCCGAGTCGAGAGGGACTGGCGTCGTGTACTAAGTTCCTGTCTCTCTTCACTACGTTTAGCCGTATGAATTCGTTGGCACCACAAGACTCGCATAGGAGGACAATTTCAAGAGAATGACTAAATACACGTCTAGCTGCAACACCAAGGAAGACCGATGCACTACCCCTCCGACTCCTGGTACTCCCACTGGCCGGTCTCACATTATCATTCACATGTTCGACATCGCCGACATACCCGGCAGAGCAGGAAGCCCTAGCATCACCAGTTAGCTCGACACCCACCATCGAAACAGCCGGGAGGAGGGGGTACCACTTACAGCCATCAATAGGCTCCTTGACAAAGTCCTTAACAGTGCACTTATTCATATTCGCCACATTCTGGCTCTTAAGCGGCTTCCCGTTCTCGCAAGCCTGGAACATGCAGCTCGAATCCATCGCCCTCTGGAGCGAATCCCCCTTCCACCCAAACAGGTAGTCGGCGTGGGTGCCGTATCCCTTATTATCCATCGCGAAGCTGAGCACGAACGGGTTGGCGTCCTTGCTGGGGTTCCAGAGCGAGTTGAACTGCGTCGTGTCCCAGAGCGTCTCGTACGCGACCTGCGGCATGCGGATCGGGTGCGAGGCCGGGCAGGGACCCGCGGGCTGGAAGGCTTCCTTGGCGGTGTTGTACATGTGCGACTGGTGGTCCGGGCTGTCGAGGTTCTTGCCGTCCCAGCACGAGGGGAAGTGGTGCACCGTCATGATGCCGCCCTTGCACTGCCCCGTGGGGAAGTCGGGCAGTTCCGGGAAGCGGGTGCCCTTGTCTTGGAGGCAGACGAAGCGCAGGCCGACGTGGCCCTTGGCGGCGTCGAGGGAGCTGGTTGATGTGCTGCCTACTGTCATGCGGAAGCCCTGGACATAGTGTCAGTTTTGTCTGCAATATAGGAGTACCATAGGAGGGCTGCTCACGGGCTTGAACGACGTGATCTTCTGGTTGCCGTTGGAGTTGAAGTCCTGCTGCGTGTAGTAGACCGTCATGCCGCCGTTGATGCCGTTGGGCAGCGCCGTGTTCTGCATGATGGGCACCCGCTTGTACGAGCCGTTGGTCGGGTGCTTGAAGAACATGACGGCGGTCCAGTAGTTGGAGAAGTCCTCGGTGAAGGTGCAGGTCGTGCAGGTGCCCCTCTCGCCGACGTCGCCCTCCATGGTCGCGTTGAAGGCGTTGCCTCCGACGATCTGGTGCAGATGGGCCGAGGGGATCTTGTCCGGCTCGACGAGGGGGTCGAGGCGCTGGATGCTCAGGGTGGAGCATCCGAACCGAAGCGCTGCCTGCGCGGGCGCGACGAGCGCGAGGGCGACTTGCCACTTCATGGTATCGGGGCTCGGGTGTGAAACGATGGTGCTTGTCTGAATGATCGTAGTTGTCTGATAAACAAGGAGAGGCCGAGGTTACAGACAGGAACACAGAGGTATGGCACCAGGACCGCAGACCGGGTCAGCCATAAGTACGCGGACAGCTGGCCCCTGTGGCCATCTCATCGATTCTGATCGATCATCCCTCCCACCGAACTGCCGTGAATATTTTGCCCAGGATTCGTTGTGAAAAGACTATTTAACAGTCATCTATTTTAGATGCGTGGCTGCAGGTTGTGTCGAGAGCCGCCTTGTCATGGACGTTTACCCGGCATTTCCCCAGCATCCTATTGGAAGGCGACTAACACACGGAATCCGATATAATACCCGTGAACGACCAGACACTTGTCGATTAGTGAAGTACGAGTGGCACAGCGCCACTCTGCGTGTAGACCTTAACATGTTGCAAATTGACGCCAAGCCCTTCGGTGCGGAGAGTAACTGCCGGAATCACAGGACAGTTTCTCGTAGAGTTAAAGATTGACAAGTCTTGGCCGACTGCACACGTCTTGTGCGGATGTGCTAGTCTACATGTACATCGCTGTGGCTCCTCCTTCCCCTATCTTTGGATTTGCAAAGATAGGAGGCAGCCAATTGGATGTGTACACGCTATTGAGCTGGAACCCGAGCTGGCTCTGGCTATAGCGTTCTGGAACAAGGTCTGGCACAAGAGTTGTCCAGTTTTTCCCCTATAGGTAGATTGCCCTATTTTAAGCGGGCAACTATAGCAATGCACAGAGAATGGTCGATCATTGGTCCCAGTCCGTCGATTAAACTTTGGCGGAAGTCTAGGGCAGTCCATGGAAGCATCTCTGCATTTGCCAAACGAGGGCACGACGCAGTGAGAGGTGTCATGTGTCATCGTGCAGCTGCCAGTTGCCATTGCCCTTACTTCGATAGATGAAGTCAAGCTTGCCAACGCTTCGGCATTTTCCTCAGCCTCTCAGCTACTGGCTTGGCCCATGAGTGGTACTCGATGAAAGCGAAGTTATGGCACATCTGGCCTTCCATCTTTGTTCGACACTGTCGTTGCTGGGGCCTGCACGAGATTTAGTTGACGAAGTCAATGATCGGCACGAGTACCCGGGGGAGGAGTGTTGTGTTTCGCTAAGGCCAACTATTGCCAGACAACAGCAGGAGCAATTCAGACAACAAACACCTCGTCTGTCGCGTGTCGAGAAATACCCCATAGACTATCAGGTAATCATTACTCCCGCAGCGACAAGCGCCGTCGCGTACGCTCAGATATTCTTGGCTGAAGCGTCTCGCCAGGACTGCCCGGCTGAGACAGACCAGGGGTAAAACAATCATCATCTTGGCGGCCATCCACTTGTGTTGACTTCGCGTAAGAGGCCCCAGTCTTGCACGCAACACCATTGTACCACTTGGCAATACGGAGTAAACTCCATGTTTGGACAGTTCATCGCCGCTTCTCGTCTGATGATGCAGGAGGAAGTGATGCAGGAGAAGGGATGACACTGACATGGGTTGGAGCTCGTGAGGATATAAAAGCAACTACTTTGCCTGTCCAGCAAAGTTGATGCAGACTTCATCATTCCGTTCGCCTGTCAATTTCACTGTATATAACATACCGAGCTGGCCTCTTTCCCTTCGATTCCCATACCAACATTCGCCATGAAGTTCGTTCTCTTCGCCACCGCTTTCGCCGCTTTGACGCTCGCTGCTCCGGCATCACTCGGCAAGCGAGCGGTATTCTCGACCAAGACGTACGATGAGCTGTCCATCAGCGGCGGCGTGGCCGGCAATGGCCAGCAAGAGGCGCTGGACGTCTTGGCCGGCCTGCCCGACGACCTGAGCACCGTGGAGGAGGCAGATCTCGACTTCCTCAACAGCGTCAACCAGATCGCCAACGACGCCGAGACCGAAGCTTTCAACCCGGCCATCGAGGCTGCGACGGACGAGGACGAGAAAGATGCGCTGCAGGTATGTCCCGTGCACATATGCAAGATGGCGTGAGATGGGCTACCAGGACACTGATGAATCACGGCTTCCAACAGCGAGGAAAAGACAAGAACAAGATCCTCAAGCTCACGGCGACGGTGCTAAAACTTCAGGCTCAGGCGGCACAGGGCAAGGATGTAGCAGACAAGCTGGCGGCCGAACAGAAGAAGTTGGACAAGAACATCGCGCTCGACGAGGACGCCGCTGGACTTCCTTCGACGGCTCTGTCTTTCGATGCCACGACATCATGAACATGTAATAAAAATTGTATACGGATGTACGGGTGCGACTCATGGAAGTTGTGGAGGAAGGCTGGACTGACGCGGCGGTCGGCCTTGCGCTTGGAGTCCGTAAAGACAGTCCGCCAAGAGCTCGGAATGGCTTCAGCGGTTGGCTCGTCGTAAGTCAGCCTTTCGCATACCAAAACTAAAACAATAATTGGGTCAAGGTTTCTCTCCAAAGTGACGTCCATTTGGCATTCAACTTCCGAACAATTTTGGCAAAAGTGTCGCCATGTCTGGCAAGAAGATTCAAAGACTTGGCTGGAGAGGCTGCAACTTGCAATGTGGATGTTTCAAGTTCCTGACCAGACGAAGTTGGGAGCCGGGAGGCTCAGCGACGCAGTGGGCGCCAAGCCAAGGCCCCACTGCAAGTGCCGCACCAATGGGAACCTAGCGCGCTACTATAGCTCTGAGTGATTCAGCTATCTTTCCTGGCATACCATTCCTGACGACGACCAATGCCATCATCATCAGGGACGCACCTACTTACCATTGAGCATCGCCAAGTCTCGTCTAAATCGAACTTTATGCTATCGCCATGACGCAAACATTCTTCATCCAGCTATTTTGAACGGTTACGCCACATGCTGAACCACGGCCGAACTCGAAGAACTACCTGGCATTTCCGTTGAGGAGTAACGCTGTGTTGTAGTACAGAGTAAGGGATGCCATGGAAATGGCCGCCCGTACGTCATCGCTGACATAGTTATCACCTTTGGCTGTAAGACCGTAGGCGTGAGGGTAAAAGTGAAAGGAGTCACTGAAAACCGGGTATCAGGCCGCATTTGAGATAAAAAGTACAAGAACCTGGTCGCCCTTCAGCCACAGCAATCTAGCTCAAAGCAATTCCTCTCAAGCATCTGCTACGCCTCACTTCCACCAACCTCTAGCTACGAGTTAGGCATTAGTAACTGTAGCAATGGCTCTCACACATCATGACAACGGCGTCGCCCACAACGGCACGACACCCACCACCCTCCACCCCGCCGACAACAGCGTCTCCAGCACCGGCACCCGCCCCAAGAGCGACGAGACCGGCCTCCTCACCCGCTGGGTCCCCTCCCGCCTCAAGCACTCGGCCGCCTACCGCCTGCTCCTCCGCCTCACCCGCGTCCTCCAGCTCGTCTCCTCGGTGATCTCCCTCGGCCTCTTCTCCCAGCGCATGTACAAGGTCTACCGCCTCGTCAACTCGATCAAGACGCGCCGCGGCGTCAACGGCGCCTACGGCGCCGTCGAGGGCATCCTCGCCGCCGCCGTGCTGTACACCCTGCTCGCCACGGCGATGCAGTTCCTGCTGAAGGGTGGCGGTCCGCGGTGGCTGCGGTGGCTGTGGGTGCTGCTCGACCTGGCCTTTGTCGGAGCGTTCATCGCTGTTTCGGTCCTGACGAGTCCGAAGGGGGGTATGGCGGGTCCGAGGCACTGCTATGATGACCGCGATGCGGGTAGGAATGACTTGAGCGGGAACACGGCGAGTAGGGATGAGAGTTGCAACTTGCCTTGGGGTACTTTTATCTTGGCTATTGTTAGCACGTAAGTTCTCGCATCGTGTCTAGGGATCGTCGATATGGCATGTGATACTAACTCGGTCGATCTAGTATCCTCCATGCTATCACCGCCGCTTTCCACGAGGTTCGCGATCGCGTCAAGGCGCATCATGCCAGGGGACTCGAGGAGCAGAAGTACGCAGAGGGGGAGCAGATCCGCCATGGTGGACGGATGAACTAGGCGGGTGGAACGACGATGAAGTGGAGGGAATACATGGAAGAGTTACTTCATGATAGTGTATTATTAGGTAGTCTATATCATACCGTGGAATGTCCCGTACCTGCGCCTGACGCCTGCCTGCTGCATTATCATTTTGTGCCCAAGTTTATTCGATTAGTACCGACCGACAAAGCACTCGTTTCCCCGCGCCCTCACAAAACACCCGGCTGCACGGGCGGTCTAGCATTGGCCTTTGCGACGTAGTGTCCCCAGGTGATGAGCTCCTTGCTGCAATCATCCTGGTGGATCGCACACTCCACCAACGTGGGACCTTCGCGGTTCTCGCTCGCAAGCTTGATGGCCTGCGCGAGCTGCCCGGCCGTATCGGCAGTCAGCCCCTCCGCCTTGCCGTCACCGCCGTTGAAGGCCCTGACCAAGGCCGCATAGTCCCAGTTCTTGATGCGGTTGTAGGTCCCGTCGTGGATCTCCACCTCGATGGTGTACCCCCTGTTGTTGACCAGCAGTATGGTGATGGGCACGCGGTACCGGACCATCTGCGCCACCTCCTGGGCCGTGACCTGGAACGACCCGTCGCCGACCATGACCACCACCTTGCGGCCGGGCGCGCCCAGCGCGTACCCGAACGCCGCCGGGATGCTCCAGCCGATGTGGCCCCACTGCATCTCGATCTCGAACTGCGCCCCGCGCGGCAGCCGGAGCCGTATGCCGTTGAACCAGCTGTCGCCCGTCTCCACCATGAGCGTCGTGTCCTCGTCCAGCAGGCCCTGGACCTGCCGCATCAGCTCCTTGCGCGTGAGCTGGTCGTCGGGTTCGGCGGTGTGGACGACCGACGGGTCGGGCTTCAGGCGCGCGTACTCGACCATGGTGGCGTCGTTGGGCTCGACGACGGAGGCGAGGTGCGCCAGGAACTCGGAGAGGCGGACGCGGCTGAAGTGCGAACCCGGAAAGGTGACGTGGTCCATCTCGGCCACCATCAGCGGGATGTGCGGGACGGCCGTCCAGGCCACGGTGCTGTAGTCGGTGAACATGGTGCCCACGCAGATGATGGCGTCGGCCCAGTTGATGATGGCGTCGGACGCGAGCGTGCTGACCTGGCCCCAGAAGATGCCGATGAACTGCGGGTGGTCCTCGGGGAACATGCCCTTGGCCGCGGGCTGCACCGCCACCGCGCAGCCCATGGCCTTGGCCAGCTGCAGGAGCTCCTTCTCGGCGCCCGCGCGGCGCAGCTTGGGCCCGACGAGGATCACGGGCTTCTGCTTGCCGCTGAGGTACTCGGCCGCGCAGTCGGCGGCCGCGGCAAGGGCGGCCTTGTCGCTGGACACCGGCTCGGTGACGGCGCAGATGGGGCCCGGCCGGACGCAATGCGCGCCGGCGAGGTTGGTGGGGATCTCGATGTAGGCCGGTTTCCGGGCGAGGAGCGCGGCGCGGATAGCTCGGTCAATCAGACGGGGGGCGTCCTCGGGCCGGCCCACTGCGACGGCGCAGACTGTGATCTTCTTGGCCATCTCGATCTGGTAGTTGTAGTCATTCGTGCCCAGGGTGTGGTGCAGGAGGTGGAACTGCCCGGCGTCGTTTGTGTTGGGCGAGCCGCTGATCAGGATCAGGGGCAGGTTTTCCGCGTATGCGCTGCCGGTGCCGTTGAATGCGGATATGGCACCCACGCTGAAGGTGACGACGCAGGCCGACACGCCGTTGCTTCGGGCATAGCCCTCGGCGGCCATGGAGCAGTTGAGCTCATTGGCACAGCCGATCTCGGTCAATTGCGGGTGTGATTGCAGTTTGTCGAGCAGTATCAGGTTGTAGTCGCCCGGTACGACGAAGTGATGGCGGATGCCAATTTGTGCCAACCTTTCGGCCAGGTAGTCCCCGACCGTGAACTTCTCCGAGGAGACCATGTTTGGAAGTATGGTGCTTGTGTTTTGGTGTTCTTTAGATGCTAGACTGGGTCTAAACTTGGGAGGAGTAGAAGATTATCGTGAACCCCTAAAACCGCGCTGCCCCTCCGTCATATTTATCGCAGGTCATTATGGATCTAGACAGTCATGCACTTTTGCAATCTCGAGACATTCCGCATCTCTGTCCGGCCCGCAAATCGCTGACAATTAGACCAGCTCGGCCGGATTCAAGCGCCCGGAGGGCCAAGAACGCGACTAGAAT
Source organism: Coniochaeta hoffmannii (assembly GCA_030052785.1). Taxonomy (NCBI): domain Eukaryota; kingdom Fungi; phylum Ascomycota; class Sordariomycetes; order Coniochaetales; family Coniochaetaceae; genus Coniochaeta; species Coniochaeta hoffmannii. Next base: position 81,081 of record JANBVN010000021.1, read on the forward strand.
ACGAAGAGGCCGGCGCTTTTTACCAGAAGCGCATCGAGCCATGGTGCGTCCGGTCGAAAATGACCTGATCTGCAAGGGCACACTGCATCCTTTCGGCGTTTTGGACTGGCTGGGCCTTCCATTGTTCGTTCTGGAAGTCGAAACTGTGCCTGGATAAGGTGGTGTGATGTTTGGGTCGTGGGGTGACGTCTGCAGCTTGAGGCTCCACAGGGGCCGCTGTGGTCTCCGAGAGTGGCTGGAAAACGGCAGACGCCGCCAAGGACCCTTTCCACAGTCGACTAAAATAACGATGACGCCAGCACGATTCACTTGTGTGTGCAAGGTAGGACCAAACAACAGCGTGCTTCAACAACGAGTTCGAAAGGAACGACACATAGGCACGGGGCTCGAGCTGCCAGCAGGCGTTTGCTGTTCGATCATATTGTGTCGGTTGGGAGCACCCACGCTGTCCAGTGATCCTTCGAATTGACTGACGATACCTCTTGTCCACCGTCAGCGAGCATGGAGACATTGAGCGCAGGTTCCAGACAGTAACCCAGGCGCAGTTAGGCTGCGGGATAGACGACGTACAGCTATAATCGGTCCCGACAACGACTTCGAGCCCAGAGTCTCGCTGACGCACGTTTGCACTCTCACGTTGACCTCGATCGTCACGCTTGGACTGACACCGGACACATGGCAGACCGCTCAGACGAATGTTTCCTTAGGAGAAGGTCAATATTCGCAGCACAGTAATGTTCGCGGGACGATAGCGACTGCTACGGAAGGGGCCTTCCCCTGAACCGGGCGGAAACGCTCTCCCCGGATCAATGATGCCTGTGACGTATTGAGCCAGGTCCGGGGAACTTCAGGACACGGAACCAGTGTCATCGTGCAAAGACAGAGGGACGACATGCCGACGCGGCTTCCTTGAACTCTGACCCAGACAGTCGAAATGGCACGGATAGCCGAGAGCTGTGCTTCTACGAAGCGCAAGTGCAATGTCGGTACCAGACCAGAGCATCGTAAAGGCGCCTTAACATCTCGGTGCGTCACTGATGATGGAAGCGGAAGAACCTTCCTGTGCCGTCTATTCCGGCCGAGAGCATCGTCGAGAGGCTGTCGTTCCTTGTAAGTCCGAAACAGCCGCACCCGTGAGGTCGTGCTGGATGACAGAAAACAGTAGCATAGTGGCAATCGGACTCGTTGAGTTATCTTTAGAATGACGATCGCGACGATGACAACTTGTTCCTGGGGAAGTCACCAGCCGATCTGCACTCGTGTATGCAACAACACAAAGCAATACGTGGCTGATCCGGCTGCCCGAGCCACAGTGTTTGGAAGCCAGCAATCGCGGAGAATATTGGTCAAGTGTGCCAAAGCCAGCTGGATGAGCCGATCTTGGACCGTTGGGGTCAAGTCGTGGCTAAGACCTGGCGATGTCATTCGGTTGCACAGATCCCAGATGCTACCCATCGCTTAAATAGAAGGTGGTCAATGGTGTGCCGCAGTCAACGGCCGTTGAAGCTGACCCCAAGGTCCGCACGTGTGGAAGACCATCTGCGCTCAGGGTCCGCTTGTGTGGCTTGTCAAGCTGTGCGGCTTTACATTCCTTATTACCCGAGAGTGTTTACGGCAGAGATCAGCATTTTCGCAGGTTTTCTGGCCAGACAGGTTCAACCGTCCCGACATTTGTTCCGTCATTGCTCCTTGGGTTGGCTGCGAAATCAAGGCCCTGCTGGAGGGGCGGATCTTCTTAAACGCCCTGTAAGACCGTTGCATCGACGAAAGTTGGGCCCCAGATTTCAAACCCCTGGCAGCCCTGTCCGGGTGTATGAGGACAGAGGCACCGGGGGCAGAGCCTCCACCTTCGTCATATCAATAACACTGACCCCCTGAATCTTAATGCATCGTCTTGGGATTTTTGGTTGGTTCGCGGATGAGTGAAACAAATTGCCACCGCAATTGAATACTTTCCTGTTTTCATGCTTGAACAATGCGAAGGCTGATCGACATGAGGTTCATCTTATTACGCTGTTTGGCTGGGTTCATGTTCAGCGTCGCTGCCAATGCTCTCTGCCCGGAGGAGACCTGCCTGCATTGGGAGGCTGCTCTTTCAGCTCGCTAGGGGTCGACATTATGCTGCAACTTGCAAGGTGCTTGAGGGGCCCGGTCTTGGTACCGATGCAGGTATAACCGAGCTGTAGATCTTGGCTGGATCGGTGACGCATGCCGGCATTGCAGGAAGCCACCCGGCATCTAAGACACCATGCGCAGCCCTAGGAGTGCCTGACAACCAATCTTGGTACCCGTGTTACCCGGAAGTCGGTGTGGTTGCCCCCTGATATTGGGGCTGTCTCTCTCCTGGACAACACTGACGAGCAACGTCCAAACGAGTTTGTGGCGAGTGCTACCCGGCAAGGATCCTGTCCAGGAACCATCGACGGTATGACGATCCGATATGTGCTCTACTAAGCTTGGTGACGCAGCTGAACTGTTATTTCTCCTATTCGTGATGAACTGTACCGACGCGAAGCCATTGGGTCTTACATTCTCTTCGTGTATATAAGGGCTCAGGGCCTCTCGATATCCAGCTCGTCATTCACCACAACAATCATCTCGCCATCAACCATCACACAAGCACCTCAGCACTTCTCACACATCTCATACAATCTTCAAAGATCACTCTTGACCTAAGTCACGTACAACCTACCCACCAAACAACCCAAACAGTCACCATGCAGTTCACTCTTGCCCTCGCAGCCATCTTCGCCGGCGTTGCCTTCGCGGCCCCAGCCCAGCTTGAGGACCGCCAAGTGCCCTACACCCCCTGCACCGGCCTCTACGGCACCTCGCAATGCTGCGCTACCGACGTCCTCGGAGTCGCGGACCTTGACTGCGCCAACCCGCCTACCGTCCCCACGGACGCCGCCAACTTCACAGCCATCTGCTCCGACATCGGACAGCGTGCCCGCTGCTGTGTCCTCCCGATTGTAAGTCTCAAGCTCTTGACAAAGACCTCAAGTTGAAAAGCATGCGCTAATCATATCTCCAACAGCTGGGCCAGGACATCCTCTGCGAGACTCCCGCTGGCGTTGTTTCCAAGTAAAGGAACTCTACATGTCTATAATGCCCGATGACGGGTTGTATGTATAGCTTGGAGTGTATACTATGGTTTAGATGGATAGGACCCGGAGTATACGGCTGAGGTCTTCCTGTGTTATTTGGTTACATTGTGTTATCAGATCTTGTGTAACTGTATAATTGGAACCAAAACATGTTAAAAACTATTGCCTTGGCTATTTGCTCTTGCCTGTGAAGCTCAATGTTTAGACCTAGATGTAGAGTCTAGTACTCTCTATCATGACCAGGATGTTGTAAAGAAGCACCCGGAACCACTGCTGTTAAACGATTTAAGTCTGCCGAAAGAAAAATCGTTTGGCAGACTAGGCATAGGTTCTAGTCTGGATCCTGAAATTGTTTATCTACAGCACATTTATCCCGCGCGGCCACAACCAATTCTTTCCTGTCTCAACACAGCGGATGACGCTTTCCTCCTGTGATGATTAAGAAGTCATATGGACATCGGGACACCGACGTAACTACCCGTCGCCTTCAATGCCACGTCTGTGACCGGCCTTCACACATACTAGGCGTCACCGAGGGCCCGCGTGCCACATCTCGACCAGCCCTTCTGGCAAGGACAAGTGCCACAGCGCACCGGTCCAACCCTGCAGGTATATGCTCCGAAAGTGTGTATGTACGACCGCAACGACAAGGTGCCGCCGTGCACCGACAAGAGCTGAGTCTGAGAACAACAGCCAGCCCGTAGGCACTGACCGAAGCACTGCACAGTCTAGCCCTTGAAAATTCGAGACCGGAACTACCTAGGCAGCACCCCTTAGAGTTGAAACAGACCCATGACGTATCGATGGCCGGATGCTATTCCTGGCACAAGCGGACAAGAGGTCGATGACGGATACGCTGCGTTGACACCCCAAGGAAGGGCTCCGAGCCAACAACACCACACCCTGGCAAACAGGAGCAACTCGCAATCTCCGTTGGTAACGCGACTTCAGAGATGCAGAAGAAAGGTTTCGGGAGTATATGGAGAAGTCCTTCCTGGGTATTGGGAACGAATCCTCACCGCTGGGAAGAGGGACTCAACCGTTGTCACTTGAAGGACACAAGCAAGCCCGCAGCAACAGAGTTTATAACCATGTGACGATCGAGTCCAAAGAGCTGTCTCGGAGCAGTATCTCGTGAGCGCGTTCCAAATCATATGTTGACAGGAAGAACGTGCGGGTTAGTAAGAGCAAATACCTGGGATGTCGCTGACTGCCCTACATCGCTGAAGTAGTGAAGTAGCATGCTGGCTAGAAGGCAGCAACGATCGAGGCTGCTTCACTGCCTTGCTCAGAGCCTTGTGGTGCGCTACGGCGAGGTAAACAATAAGAAAATAAGGGACAATCTCCGCCATTTCACGGGACCTGATGGTCCCCAGACAAAATCGAGCGGTCCTTGAGAGGTGAGCATATCCAGCCGTCACAGATAGATACTTTCCGTCCAAAGGGAGGGGGGGGGGATTTCGAAGTTGCGAGGGCAAGCCCAAGGCCAGGCTTTTCGAAACCCGACGTCACAGTCATAGTGAAGTCATCCAAATCAAAAGCAAGGGCTGATATGGATACGGTCCACAGCAGGGAATGACAATGGCTTATTTGACATGGCTGAATGTCCTTGTTGTCAAAGGTGACAGATTCGGAGCAACGGGACGGTAACCAAAGTACCGACCAGTCAGGTGTCTCCTCGTTCAATGTGTTGCGGTAGATTCAGCGGGAGGCAGGATGCAGGTGTTTCCATAGGGGGAATAGGCTCGCCTTGGGAGCACACGCGCGTGACGGCGGCGAGCGTCTCGCAGAGCGGCTGAGAGCAAGGCGACGAAAGCTCGACAGATGAAAAGTATAGCCTGTGTAACCCCATGTACTGAGCGAGGGACAGTCGGCTCGGATAAGGGCCGGAGCCTCGCGCGCTAACTGCAGCCACAAGAGAGACCCGGCCGATGATGATGTATCAGATCCAAGGTAAGAACGTGTGGCGCTCGATGAACGAAACACACAAGTCCAGTCGGAAGCGATGACAGCCGAGGCCGCGGAACCCATCGATCGTGTCGGGCAACGGCATGACTAGCAGCGGCGCCGAGCAGCGACATCATCCTCCATGGTAGAGTGCGCCTGCGCGTGGCCGTACAACATCGCTATTGGGTGTGGCGCGTAGGCGCATCAGCACATTTAGATCCTGCAAGCCGACGGCGTGTGTTATGTGTCCCTTCATCGCCAAGTTAGATATCGTGGATCATTAGATCGTAATGGGTTTCACGTACTTTGTTTGAGGACTTGGCGTTACGATGGCTGGCGCTCACACCAGCCACGATCTCCAGGGGCCACGACAGACGCGTCCGGATCGACGCTACTCTGGCCGACGTCGACCCAGGAGCGAATGATGGGTCGGCAAGGACATCCTGCTCGTCGGCAACAGTGGCCTCTGCTTGGTCACGCAATCATGTGCCTGCGCGTCGTCGTCGCTGCTGGCGTCCTCATTTGTGTGAGCTCCACGAAAGCGCGTCAGCTTCACCACGGAGCCACCATTCTTGGCCGAGATAAAGAAAGCGATGGGGTGCTCTGCGATTCACACTTGACAACCAGCTCTCTCGTCATCGAGTGAAATGTCATCTGGGAGTTGTGTTGCTCCCTGCCTTTGTGGCTTCAATACCATGTGTCTGGGACCGGTGCCGTTTGGGGTGCCCATATGGAGTGTTCATTGGTTGTTGGTTCGGTGTTGTTGTCGGGGTTGGAAACCTCTTCTTTGCTTTTTTATTGTTCCAAATGGTTCAGAATTCGATCCACTACCTGAGCGACTTCCCCGCTAGTGCCAAAAGGGACTAGCAACAAACACTCGTGTCATCATGGCTGACCTGCCAGGCCTTCCATCGAGCTTCATTCCCAGGCTGCTCGACGGCGGGAAAGGTGAGCGCGGCTGGGCCAGCCCTGCATCGGATCTGAACCTTTCCGTTGGGACGATGATGCCTCCCGGGTGCGATATGTGGAGGCTGCGTGTGGATAACGCGGTCGGTGAGCACGCACTCACTCCTTCGCCGCGATCGATGACAGTCCCCAGATGCTGGAGGCATCGAGCGCTAGCCATGACCCTATCCCCAGGGAGGGATGGAACGCCATCCGGCCCCCCTGGTGAAGCCAGTACTAGCCGCCGTTACTAGCTTCCGAGCTATTCTTGTTCTCCTCGGGGTCTAATCTGTGACGAAAGCGGAAACCGCTGCGGGATGTGGCCCTCTGGCGTTCGGCCTCTGACTAACCGAAGGGAGCTGGCGTCGATATCAAGGCGATCTGGTGCGGACGGGATGGAACGCTGTTCTGGAGATCCCCGGTAAACTGGGACATGGGTGACAGACTGGATGATCGACCACCTGCGTCGAGGCTCGGTGACATCGTTGCGAACCAGGGGTTCTCTGTGTGCACTTCCAACCTTACTTTGACCTCAGGCCAGAATACGAAGGACTAACGTTGTCATTTATCTTCGTGCGACGTCAGGTAGTATAAGTCAGGTCATCTTGGCCTCGCTGAGCGACACTTTCTCTCTCTATCAGCCAGCTTCAGACTAGTCTACGACTTGATTCACCGGAACGTAGGCAACGGTTTGATTGGTCTTTCAGGAATCACCGGAACATTTATATCAGCCTCTCTCCGCAGATAAATCAACAAGATACACTTGTCCGAGGGACAACTGGGACAGTCCAGGAAGATTCACAAGCACGACCCGCGCAGACAGCAACTCTAAAAAGCATGCCTAAACTCAGCGAACTACCAATTGCACCCACCGGAGACCGGACATCCGCCTCAAGCAAAGCAAACAGACACCGGCATCAACACAGCTCACGTTCCTCACAAAACACTCAACACTCAGCTGAAAGCTACAACTGCAACACCATGGCCACTAACGGAGACCATACCAACGGCCCCGTCCGTGAATTTCGCAGGGAGGAAGGCGACTTGGTGTTCGCTGACATCCAGTTCTACGACCCGCCATCCACCGTGCGGGCCGGACACCTACTCCGGCCCAGCATGATCCTCCGCGCCACCTCCAGGCCGGACCACTACGCCCTCGTCGCCTGGTCGAGCGCCACGGCGTACCTCTACCTCACAGACGACCCTCAGATGAGGGTTCAAGGCCAATGGCCGGCCACTGCTAGGCCGGTCATCACCCCTAATCCCAATGTCGACCGCCACTTCTCCAACGAGACCATCACTGTCGAATATGTATTCGATAGGGTGACTATTCCTCCCCGGACCGGAGACTACTTTTTCGGTATCGTGATCTATGGTGCACCTGATGGGGGGGTACAAGAAAACATTGGGGAATACCCATCCACGGCATTTCGAGTCTCGTAGAAGGCAATGTCGGTGAGTACCAGTCTCTCCCTCCAGCAAGACGCGCTATTCTGACTGTGTATATGCTTCAGACTCAAACTTCCTCGTCCGAGGCGGGCTCCGGCCTGGCTGTACAGACATCACCTGTCGGCCTCACGTCGGCGGTCATCTTTTCACTATCATAATGCATCATGCGGGGTCACCATATCATTAGAGGACTTGGGTTCTTAGAAGGAGAACGCGGCCTAGGTCGCTGGACTAGAGTGGTCGGGCGTTCATTACGGTCAGGGCACAAGGACGGTTAGGAGGCAAGCAGCGCACACACGTGTTCTGATCCCATCTTCTGAGAGATGCATCTAGGGTCCAGAAATCAACACACCAGTATCTTTAAGATGACTCTCCTATAATGTGACTTGAGCCGTTGTGAGGGACTGATATCTCTCATGGATGCTGGACCGCAATCACTCCAACGAGCCAAGTTGAACTTCGGAGACGAAGTCTTACCGTATGATTGTATACCAATACGAACCAAGAAGATCAGCTAGCTATGAATACATCCCAATTTCATCAGAGACCTACATATATTTACCCTGCTTCCTGACGAGCCTCCAACCACCCAGTTCCCATCCCACTGGAATTTTCACGACTGATATGGCAACAGCCCTCACTCGCCGGGTCAACTTACTCCTCTCCTGTCATTCACAAGTCATCCCAAAGCCTCGCTGGGAATATGCTGTGCTCTGCGATATGCATCCTGATACGGACACCTGCAGGATCGAATCGATCGACTGACACGACAAACTCGCAAAGATCTGTGTGACATGAGCCCCAAGTGCCTCTCACACATGTCCCACTGCTTGTCGAGGCAAAGCGGCACTAGGTCGCGATCAGATGCGCTCCTCGAGCCCTCCCAGGAGCCTCCTTGTGTATCATCGGCCTCCCTGTTCAGTCTCTATCCGCATCCACGGGGATACTTAGGATCAAGCCACACATCGGATAACAGGGCGATTCTGTATCTGATATCAGGCTCATTTAAAGACTCGCAGACTCTCTAAACACTAAACACTCACCCCAGGTTTCGAGCTCGGATTGTATGTGTTATCATGACACGTCGACGCTATGCAGACTTCAGATGGGACTTAGCACAAAGTAGCCGCGATGTATATCGTATATACAATGCTAGATAAACACAATTGCTCACCCTCCGCCGCCACCCGACGCTTTTTGAGTGCCTCTTGTATACAAAAATAAAAAAAGTGTAAAAGAATCAGATACTACCCAGCGCCATCCAATGCTGAATAATCCGAACGCTGTTTCCCCCACACCATTTCTGACCGGGATCGAGCTCACTCAAACCCCGAAAATCCACCACCACAACAATCTCCCATCACAGACCGCCCATCATATCCTCGCCTCGCCCTTCCTATAACAAGAGAAAGATATTAACAAACCCTGACCTTGACACACAAAATGATCATTCTTTCTCCCGTTCTCCCGTTTTCCGGTAAAGTGGTAGCCCACCGAGGAATCCGTTTCGTGTACGAGGTTCAGGGGTGTCGGGGAGTTGTTTGCTGGGCTAGGTAAGACCTACTCCTCGTACTTGCCGCCGACTAATATCGCGGGCCCGCTCTTCTCGAGCTTTTCTTTTAGGAACTCGTAGACGGTGAAGGTGACGGCCTGCCCGGGCGCGACGCGCATTATCCTGGGCGTGATGCCCTTGTAGAAGGCGTGGAAGCCTTCTTGCCTGTTTTGCGTACCTCAGTCAGTATAATAATCCCTGTGGCAACTGCTGCGAAGGGTTACAACTGAGGTGGAGAAGACTCACTTGAACATGTCGCCCGCGATCCTCGTTATCCTCTGCAGCGCCGACACGCCCGCCTCGGCCGGCGTCTTCTGCAGCCTCGTCTTGATGGTGTCGATGGGCGCGTTGCTCAGTGGGCCCATGGCGCCGCTCACGAGCCCGATGAGCGTGGTCTGGTAGCTCGGCAGGTTCCCGGCGTCGTACTGCGGCTGCCACTTGCGCAGCACCTCCTTGAAGTACGTGTACGCCGTGAAGTTGACGGCCTGGTTGCTCCCCTGCCGCAGCGCCGTCAGGCTCACGCCGCGGTACAGCGCCCCGAACCCCTCCTCTTTCACGACCGTGTACAGCGCGTGCGCCGCGTTGCGGTACTTGGGCACGTCCAGCGGGTCCGCCATGCTGTGGTGCTGCGCCTGCAGCCGGATCTTGATCACCTCCATGGGCGTGACGACGGCGACGGCCTCGGTGACGCCCGCCGCCAGGCCGGCCAGGAAGGTGGCCTGGCCCGACACCGACCCGGTCTCCTTGTTGGCCAGCAGCTGCTTGTACGCCTCGAACGAGGTGAAGCGGATGGCCATCTTGGGCACGATGCCCGTCATGACGGCGCCGAGGCCCTTGTAGAGGCCCAGCGGCGTCTCGCGCTTCACGATCTCGGCGCCCGTGCGCAGGAAGCCGCGCTTCGGCATGCCCGGTTGCCGGCCGCGGCGGGAGAGCTGCATGCGCACTTTGATGGTGTCGAGGGGGTGGCAGACGAGGGCCTCCATCATGCCTGCTGCTCCGCCGGCTGTTTTCGGGGGGTAGATTGGTTAGTTACGGTGAACTCTCTGGCGGTTTATTGGCGCCAGAAAGGCCGTGGGGGTGGTAGCCCTTACCGATCAGGTTGGTGGCGGCCGTTGGTGGCGGCTTGCCGTCCTTGCCCTTGACGTTGGTGGACATTGTGCGGTTTCTGTGTTTCCTAGCAAGCTAAATAATCTCCTGTAAAGGATCGCGCCCAGTGCTCTTCTCGACGCCTCGCGGTGTCAGGACACGGTAGTCGCGTGTCTCGTATGAATGGCTCTGTCCGTGTGTCGAGAACAAAGGCTAGGTAGGGTTCGGGTTATAGACGGGGAGGGTATCACAGAAGACAAGCACCAGAACGGAAAAAAGTCTGAGATTGTCAGACTGGAAATGAAGCCGACGACAGAAAGTCAGAAGTAGGAACAGCTCCGATCGGAAGAGAAAGAGAGAGAACGGCGGCCATAGAAATAACATCATGACGGGGCGCCCAGTGAGTCAGGTGGGACTTCCCAGCCCTTTGGCCCGCGGCAACTTCAGGGGACCTCTTCAAACGAGGCACCGAAACCGTGACTGGTATGGAGACCGTCCAATGGGGGAATCCATGTCACAAGTTAGAGCCCATGGTAGCTTTGGACCGTTCAAGAAACTGGTCTAGCCTCTGGCGAAAAGTGTCAGCTGATTGGAGGCTTTGCAAGTTGGAGAGACAATCGGTATCGATCTATCGGCACAACGGATGGTCTTGGCCCCTTCTGGAGACTGGCTGCGGCCATTCTTTTTCTTTCCTTGGACATGCGTTATTCTCCGTAGCTCCTTTCACCTGCAATTGCTACCCTTTGGCTTGCTCAATTGAGCAGTTACCGACACTTGCTCGTCAATGCGAATTGAGCAGCATGTCCAGGTGACGAGGGTTGTTTCCCTGGGCGCATGTCATTGATCTCTTCTGCTGTTCGTGAGTCGTGAGTCGTGGCTTGTGATTTGTTCTGACGTCGATAATTGGGGTAGCTTAACCGATTCTGGGCCGAGCTTGTGATTTTGCGGGGGAGAGCGAGTCTTCCAGAGAAGACCCCACCATTTCCGGGATCAGACGAGACCAGTCGGACGAATCCGGGGCAGCGGCAAGATGAGGGTCGGTTTCCTCGATGCCGTGAAATACCGAGGCTCGGAGTTGGGACGTCAAGTAGCTCGAGTGGGATTTTAATATTCCCTTCTGATTAAAGTCTATACACATACTGTGATAGGATTGAAGGTTGAACTTAAAAATTCAGATAAGGCACGTAGTCAGTCACAACAACAAATGGCAAGGAAACGAAGGCATCTTGCAGGATTCAAAGTCCATGTCAGCTTCCGAGGGACCACCTCAGTTCGAGACTTGATTACGTAAGGCAGCGAACGCCGCTTGAAGTCTTCATCGTCGAGGTCTGGCGCTTTGGCAGTCCCAGTGCAAGGTGACCAAGGCGACGAGTTGAGAGATTAACGCAAATTGATCAGAATCAAGCAAATCTGGATTGGTGGTATACAGCCGAACAACCCGAGGGAATGAATCGCTATCCTAAACTCCTCGCAAACGAGACAGCCGCCCTTTTGGGTGTGAACCTTTCTGTCCAGACAGTCGCCTGCTGTGGTGCCCATATCCTTTTAAACGAGACGGACATCCTTCTCTAAAGTTCTCTTGACCGTGGAGAAGAAAATACTAACAATGCGCGCCATGCCGTGCCGAGCAAGAACCAGAGGCATCCCATATGCTCCCGCAGCGACAACGCAAAATAACCCGGTGAATATCACGAATAAACACCCACATAGAAAGCGACATGACTAGTTCGGGGTCCCCACCTCAATAGTCGGCCCCGGCCCGGGCTGGCTGCCAAACGAATAGACGCGGATCTCGTTGTCCTCGCTGCCGCTAGCCATCCGACTATCGGAGAGACCCACACATGTGACGGGCCCCCTATGGCCGGTAATCGTCCTCTCGCACTTCCCGCTCCGCGGCTCCCACAGCTTGACGCAGGCGTCGTTAGCGCCCGTCACGATCCGCAGACTGTCCCCCGCAAGGCCCCATATGCCCTCGAGGTGGCCGAAGAAGGTCTTGAGACACTTGCCCGTGGCGCTGTCGAACAGCCTTATCGTCGAGTCCAGGCCGCCGGTAAGCAGGTAGCGCGGGGGGAGCGGGCGTGACGGGTCCGACGCGAACCCGGGCCCGTAGTGGCTGCGGACTTCCTCCTCCCGGCCGGCAGAGGATGCGCGCGCCGGAGTCTCGCTGTGGCTGCTGCTGCTGCTGCTGCTGCTGCACTCGGACACGGCGTCCGCGTTGTCCGCCTTGGTGCAGCCCGAGATGACGTCCTCGTCCGGCTCGAAGTCCACGGGCATCGGCAGCACCTGCTGGACGTGGCCGACGTGGCCTACGAAGGTGCGGATGACGGTCTTGGAGTCTAGGTCCCACAGCTTGACGGTGCAGTCGTCCGACGCCGAGAGCAGGGTCCTCGACTCGGTGTCCAGCCGGACGGAGTTCACCCAGTCGTGGTGGCCGCGCAGGCAGTAGCTGACCTTGGTCTGGAAGTTGAAGACCTTGATGCTCTTGTCGATCGACCCGCTGGCGAGGAGCTCGCCGTCGAAGTGCACGCTGATGACGCCGTTGGTGTGCCCTTGGAGGGTGGTGAGACACTCGCCCGTGCGGTAGTTCCAGATCTTGATGACGCCGTCCAGTGAGCCGCTCACCAGCTTGGAGTCGTCGAACTGCAGACACCGGATCCCAGCCTGGTGTCCCCGGAGTACGCGAAGTTCCTTGCCGGTCTGAAGGTCCCATATCCGGATCGTAAAGTCGTAGCTCCCCGACGCCAGGATATTGTCGTCCATCTGGAGGCAAGTCACTCCGTTGGTGTGTCCTTGCAGCACGTTGAGCCTGGCCCTGCCGTACTTCCAGTTCGACCCGACCTTGAAGCGGTCGCGGTAAATGTTCTTCCACGTGCTATTCTCGCTAGGAGCACGGTTCATGCGTTGCCGCTTGACGAGCGCCCCGTCGTCGAGGTGGCTGGCATCGCGTTTGCCGGCCGGCGGACTCGGTGACCTCGGGGTGTTCGGCGCGGGCAACGCGGGAGGGGCCGTCAGCTCCTCCATCGCTCGCTGCTCCCGGCTATCCTTTTGAAGGCGCCGTTGTCTCTTCCAGTCGCGCAGCTTCTTCCTCTCCAGCAGCGGCAAGCCCCAGCCACAGGCGGTGCACTTCTTGTTGACGTGCTGCTCGCACATGTGGAGCCACACCTGGTCGTCGTCGGCCAGCTGCCGCCACCGCTGGCTGACCTGTGCAGCCTTGCATAGGGAGACGGTGTCTAGATAACATAATATCTTCTGGGAGATCTCGACGGGGAGGGCGGTGATGAAGTCGATCTTGAGTTGTTCGCCGATCTCGCGGCTGACTACGGAGAGCTGGGGGAAGCATGCCGTCTGCAGCACGCCTTTCAGCATGAGCACGCGGTGCCTCGACGGTGCTGCACTAAAGAGTGACCACACGTGTGTGATGGCCTGTCGGTCGGCAGCTGATAACTGGTCAAGTTCCTAGCAGGCGGACTGGTTAGCGTTGTTACCCCCACGCGCGGCAAGGGGTTTCATATTCGGACATACCCTTTGTATCGTGACCATCTTGCTCTCGTCCGCGGCCTTCCTGCACTTGGAGTCGGGTCTGTGGCGGTAGCAGAACTTGCTGTTGGGGTCCTTGGACATGGACGTATCGTCATTGTCAACCTTGGAGATAGGGGCGTAGTTGCTGGGTATATGTTCGCGGAGGAAGGGAGTGACGGTCTGGGATATCAGTGACGAAGACATGTTGACCATGCGCGGATGGTCTCCTTCCTCTGGCCTCCGTCTATCGCAATCGGCGCCGGTGGCAGTTACTGTCGGGGTTTGGTGGTCATTGTGTTCGTGCTTGTTGGGCAGGGTGGAAAAGTTATTGTAAGGTCGAGGGTGGTCGTGGATGGTCGCATAGCCGTCTTGGTCCTCGTCATTCGGCCGTCCTGATATGCCATTTGGTCTGGCATTCTGTGAGCCGTGTGTCAGACTGGAAGGGCCGGAAGCTTCCATGGTTAGAGAAAGGGCGAGACACCAGCTCGCGGTTAGCAGGGCAGATGATGACAGCGGGTGCCACGGGCCATGTCCTGGCAGTGTCTAGGGTTTGCGACAGGACGAGACGGTCTCGGATAACTGGGCCGTTGGCCGCTCCTGGTAATCGAAGGATTGCGTGCTGACGGGCAAAGATTGTAGCAGCAGGAGGTGCTCGTGTTGGGGGTTTGCTGTACACGTAGTACTTCGCAGACGGGAGGCGGTCAAGGGGATGTGCCCTGTGCTCTGAGCCCTCCCTGTCTCGGTCGCAAGAAAGCAGATCGCCGCACTGGTTAGTGTACAGGCGAGCTTGCGCAATGCTCAACCGACAATGTCGCAATCCTGGGCTTTTCCCGTTTGCAATGTCGAGACGTTCCAGTGGTAAGCGATTGGTGATCCAGTATAATAAAGAGGCAGCCTTAAGGTATTAAAGTTTCGAGCCTGGTCGCCGAATGAGGACTGCTCGTCTTCGGCAGGTCACCGGGGCGGCAGGTATATGGCGGCGATCTTGTAAGTTCTCAGTTTTGCTTTGGCACCTTGTTGGCGTGTTGGCGTGCTGAAGATGCCATCGACTGTCAAAATGGGTGGATGAAGTAGTGGCGAACTCTAAATCAGCCATCTGACTCAGGAGGTAGGTCAACAACAGGAACACTCCTCACCAGCTGAACTGTTCTTCACGGTCCTCGCGGCGACTGACAGCTTCGCCGACCAAGTCTGTTTTGCGACTTCCTGTTGTGAAATGGCGTTATCGCTCGTCATTTGTGGCCCGTGCACCCCCTGCAGAGTCCGATGCCCGCGACTACCGGACGGCTCTCCGGCTTTCAGCTCGCGCCCGCATTGGGTACCGGCCGGAGCGGTTGGTCTCCGCTGTTAGGGCTACCCAAGCATGTACTCGGTGTCCCTATCGCGCAATGCAGCTGTTTGATGAGATGTCATTTGGGTCTCATCTAAAATTTGTTCCATCTTGGTATGAGCCTCACCAACATCACCTCATACGTTTGCAAAACATCTGCAGTGGCCGAATGCAAGGCTTTGAGGTATTGTGAGGAGTGTACAACTGGGAACCGGTTCCTGGAACGGTTCGGCGGGTACCGGGGCTCGGTCACATGAGCTGCACCTTGATGGCTTTGGGTTTGGCAGCGCGGATGCTGCATTGCGTTTTCTCTTGGCGTCGATCCGGCTTCGATCATTCTTGGCAACTTCAGCAACGGACATCTACACAGTACATAGCTTATGGTGCTCTATCTGGTTGACAACAGCAAAGACTCGGCGCTGGGGAGAGACACTGGAGTTGGGATGGGTCGTATCCCAGCAGCAACTGTGCGAACATGCATAATGAAATCATTGTTCGTGTCAAATAGGGGCTGATTAACATGAAGACGTTTGCTGTTTTGAACAGCCATCATATCTGGGCTGCCAAGCTGAACATACAGCGACGAAACCACAGTCGAAGCGATACACGGCATATCAGGGCGCGTCTCTCATCTGTCGTTGACTGTGCTCGTCGTCCCCACCGCGTCGCGTTATAACACCTGCACACGCTGCGGGTGGAGCACTTCATTATGAGCATTGGCGAGGACTCCAGCGAAAGGCAGGCACGGACGTATTCTGGGAGGCAGAAAGTTCCAGGCCGACCATAAGCAGAGGACAGAGATCAAGAACGCACGAGTGGAGATGAGCCAGCTAGCAGAACGAGGGGTTGGAGATGTTGCCCGGGACAGCCAGCCTGTCTAATGCTAACTTTTGAGAGGACAGGGGCGAGTAAGTCGTATAAACTAAGCAAACTCGTGGGTATCTGGAAGGCAGAACAGGCCTGAGGACACGAGGCCGGACTACATGCCAAAGGTAGACATTGGCCGAGACGAAGTAGTACGCAGGAAACAGTGCCGCGATTAGGAATATATTCGTGATCAGGAGTCATATCTCTCACCGACCAGCTCCCAAGGTGGATATCCCCTAGATAAACATCGTGTCTACACAGGGACTCCCAGCCCGCAACAGCCCGCTTCCCTCCTCTGACGGCCCAGCACCGCACAACGCAAGTCTCACCTCCCAGGCCTCTTCGGCCTGCTGAACCCCTGCCTCACTTCCACCTTGGGATGCAGCTCCCCGAGCACCGACTCCTCCGTGATCTCGCTCGGGTCCTCCACCTCAAACGTCCTCTCGATCTTGATGCCCGCCTCCTGCTCGGCGATCGTCCGCACCGCCCTCTTCATGAGCGGGTACATCATGCGGCTCTTGATGCCCTTGGCCTTGATCCCGGGGGCGGCGGGACAACTATAGACGAACAGCACGGGGCTGCTGGTGCCGCCGCCGTACGAGTGGTCGAAGCGGTAGAAGGTGAAGCGCGGCTCGCTCGGGGAGATGGCCTTGACCAGCTCCGGTATCGAGGACGGCGTGGGCCCGTCTTCGGGCGCTAGCTCGACGACTTCGGTTTCGGGGTTGATTTTCTGTGATTTCGAACCGCGTGTCAGTACGACTGTGAACGTCGAGGGAAACAAAAAGCAACGGAAGCAAACTTACCAGCATCACTAACCCCTTGCCTGCCCCCTCCTCCCCGAGCTCCTTCAACGCCGCCACCGCCGCCTGATCAACAGGCATAGCCAAGTTCTTACTGAGGTGAATCTCCCTCGTCCCCGTCCCGGACCCGGCCTCCGCCTCGGCCCTCTTGACCTCGCCCAGACTCCTCTCCTCCTCCGTCAGCGGCGCCTCGAGCCGCGCGTGCGCGTCGTGCTTCTCGAACCCCCTGGCACTCAGCTCCTCGGCCGACGTCGCAAATACCGTCTCGCGGAAGTGCTCGCTGCCCAGCTCGCGCGTGAGCGTCAGCCGCGTCGAGGCGAAGAGCATCTTCTGCCGGACGGGGGCCGCGTCGGGGACGTAGGAGACGGCCGTGAGGTAGGGGGCGGTGTCGAAGCGGCGGAGGAGGACGTAGAGGGCTTCCTTGGGCTGGAGGTGGGGCGCGAGGAGGGATGTGAGGTTCTGGGAGAAGGTCGAGGAGGAGGCCGGCTGGCTTGGGGTGAGGAAGGTGACGGGGACGAGTTGCTCGGATTTGATGGTTGCTAGGAGGCCGAAGTGGGTGTCTGAGCCGAGGAGGGTGTTGAAGTCGGAGAGGAGCTCCTTGGAGGCTGAGGGCGGCGCCGAGGTTAGCTTATGGTACGGGGGTGGTCGAGTAGGAGGAGTAAGGGGCAGCTGTGCTTGCTGTCTTACCGGAGATGCCAGACTGCATCTTGCAGGCTGGTTTGAACTGAGGATTGCCTTGGTCGATTGCTGGTAGAGAGGTCGAGGATGCCGAAAGCGAGGGCTACAGCTGAGGGGTATCGGTACAGATACGGTCGTGATGTGGTCAACTTATATTGTAGAATCAGTTTCGGGCTGATCATCCGTCTCAGGTAACAGACGGCGGCGGGCTGACGTTGGTACTGTAGTGGGGTGTTTCTGTCGGGGCAACCGCCGGAGGTCCGTGCTTTTCTGGGGGTTCTGGAAGGAGTTCCGCCAGATGCAACATCGTACATCCTCTTGCTACACAGCAATGCGGCCGAAGGACGATTGAGCGTATGATGGGGCCACTTTTAGTAGCGTAGTGAAATGCGGTCCTCCCAAAGCGCGGTCGCTGAGACTAGGGTTGATGGAAACACTGCCCTCTAGCATACACATTGAGAGCTTACAAGCGTCGTCTAGAGCGCTGGCCTCAGTCCACCTGCAACAGGGCCGCTGTCAAAGGACTTTTTATTGTTGAAACGAAATCACACGGAGTCTATGTAGCACCTCTAAGAATGATAAAATGATAACCCCTTTCCCATCAATCATCCCACTCCTCGTCCAACTGGTCGATCAGACGGTTCTCGTCGTCGCGGTTCCTGTTTCTTCCCGTGGGCGATACTGATAACCGACCGTAGCCACGTCTGCCGGGAAGGAAGCGTGCGCACGACGATGTTATGATTATGAAGAAATCCTAGAGACGCATTGATTAGCCGATCGTCTCTCTCTCAGCCTGGGCTGACATACCTGGATGAACCCTCCAATGCCCGCCCAGAGGCTATAGTTGGGCAGCTGCCTCCAGCCCCTCGCATGTGCCACCGTCCTCTGGTAGAACACGCCACCAAGCAGGTACACAGCCACGGCAACGAAGAAGATGATGCCAAATACACCACCTGGACCGACGCTACCGGCCTTGTGCGGCTCCGTCTTCGCACAGGCGTGTTGAGAGAGCATGCTGAAGACGTACGTGCATTCGTCCTCGTCCACCTCGATGAAGGACAGCCGGGGGTGGGTGTTTCCGATCTCCCGGTCGCACCGGAACGAGATGATGGCCGACTTCCGCCGCACCGCCTCCTCGTTCTTGGCCCAGTCGTTAATCTTGTGTGCGTCCGTCTCGTGGTCGGAGTCCTTGTAGCTGGCGCCTGAGTGCAGTTGCCTCGTGTCCTTGCGCTTGCCAATGGCACATGGTGATCCGCCCGAGTATCGTAGCACGAGCTGTGAGCCTCGCGGGACAAGCGTGGTGTTCAGTTGCCTGTAAAGCGAAGACAATGTCAGTATGTGCTCGCTTGTCCTGGCCACTCATCTTAACTGTTCGGAAGAACTAACCCTAGCGAGTAGGTCTTCCCGCCCTGCTCGTAGTAGGCGCTGATGTTCTTCCACTGCGCCTTCTCGACGCCCACCACGTCCTTGACCGTCTTGACCACGGGCGCGCATATGTTCATGGTGAAGTTGTAGTGCCAGTCGTGGGGTTTCGCGTAGCTGTAGTCCTCTACGGGCCCCTTGTGTGCCCTCTGCTTCTCCCCCTCCTTCAGCGGACTGGCCATGTCATCCCGCAGGTCGTAGAATGCGCCGCTGCTGGACGTGGCAACGCATGGTGTCGCTACTGCCGTTGCTGTGCTTGTTGTCGTCGATACCTTTTCGGCATCTCGTCTTGGGCTTCCTGATGCTGCTGCGCTTGCTATGAGCAGCAGCGTCGCAACCGCCCAGGGATTCTGGAGACGCATGGCCGGAGGACTGGACTGTATGTCAAACGCCGGGACTTATCGGAGATACCTGCACATGCGGCAGTATGCGTAGAACGGCTGCCTCATGAAATAGGCCTTATGCGAGCCTAGAGAGTGATAGACTTGGCGGTATAGGGGATACCTATGGAGGAGAGAAATGTTGAACTGACGTTGGCTGGCATGTCTTGGTCTTGGACAACAATGTCAGATTGGGGGAGACCCCCTTACGACAAGCCCTGCGCACGGACCAAAGCTTAATTGGAGAGTTGTACTGCTGGCCATTGGTCGTGGCCGCACCAGGTCCAGGGGATCCCCGCCCGCCTTACGCTAAGGGTCGATCCGGTTAGTATCCCTTCAGGGGGAGGGGGACAACGTCGAAAGAATTAGGTACGTCCGACCGTCTGCGTCATGCATATACTTGATTTACCACCAAGAGAGAGCAGACATGGGCCTGGGCCTGTTCTTGTCCTTTCTCTCTGTCAGTCTTCTTGCTGGCGAGACGATACAACGAGCAGCAAGAGACCAGCAACCAGCTCGACTGTGAGTGGGTGTGTGTTGATTGAAGATGTGGTTGAGCAGAAGATGTTGGGCAGAGGAATGCAACGGGCCGGGCCGGCCATGCTATTCACATACTATCCATCTCCTATCTCAGGATTCTGACCGTCCCTCGAGCCGGCAAGATGACAAGGGTCGTCCGAAGTGGTATAGATTTCATTGCCGTAGTGCTGGAAGAGACAACGTTGCAGAGGAGCGAACGAGTTTGAAAGAGCATTGGGAAGGGCAAGTATGCTAGATTCGTTTCTCTGGAACTAAGGGCAGGTTATGTGTGATTCTGTCATTTCTGGTTGCCATCTTACAAGAGAACTCGTTTGTCTTGGCTACCTTAGTACGTCCTGCCATGTCGGTACCCGAGATAAACATGTCGCTCTCAACCGTCGGTTCACATCACCTTCAGCCCTCCCAGATTTGGGCCCTTTCCCTTTCATCTATTCCCGAAAGTGGGACTTCGCTTCCAAGCAGTTGTGCCGGCTGCAACTGCCAGCTAATCATCAAGTGAATGACACCCGACGGCACTGGCAACTTTCGGCAACCCGACGCCTACAGCTGAAGTTCCTCGAATCTCCAAAGTCCAAACAGTCCTTTGCGGAAGCTGCTTTTGTTGTTCCCCACCTAATTCTTCCTGACCAGGCACCTCATCCACTACCTCAGCCTTCTTCCTCAACGTACCTACCTGTCTTGGCCTTCTGAAAACCCTCAACTTCAACCCGTGCCTGAAATCTTGGCTTGACACGTCGCATACACGGCGCCACCTCTTGTTTACGTACCGTCTTCCCGTCTTCGCCTTCCATCTAGGTAACTTCTGTCTCTCTAGAAGTTGAAGGCTGTACCTCGCTTTCTTCCTTACACCGGCTGCGGCTCTCTCTAACTTTGAAAGCCCATTGCGGCGGCACAACCCTCCTTGTTTGTTGCTCAAGACATAACGGCACGGCCTTGACTACCTTACCTTTAGGTAGTTTGGATCTGATTCTACTTGTCGGCGGACACCTATCGGTAAAGGTCTGCAACCCTAGACCGCGAGCGCCTCTCTTCCTTCTCCTGCATTCCTTGTTCACATTGAAGAAGCTGCTTACAGTTATTTCTCATGTCTAGGACAAAGATACCTAGGCACAGTTCCACCTGCCGTAGTTCCTCTAAACCTCCTCCACGGATCTCCGTTTTCAATCAGCACGGGTCTGTCGGCGTGTGTTCGACGTCGCGAACGACGTGGACCTTCCAGTCTCGAGGTACGTGCGCTGTATACTACTTTCATCACTTCATCTGCTTTGAAAATCCGCAGCCCTTGCCATTTGCACTCAAGATCCTCTTCAAGGCTTGTCGACCCTACCAATGTTGCTTTCAATCACTATCAGTCATGTGTGGTTACTGGGACACTGAGAGTGAGCTATGCTCTCCTGTACAGAAGTCCCTTTGTGCCTTCGTGATGAGATATGCTCATTCTCAGTCCTCTCATATAGGATTTCCGCTCATCTTGTGCCTTTAACCCCTTTCTACCATACTATCCCGTTACTACATTATTAGTACTAACATTTACCATAGCGCGAACAAAGATTCTCCCACAGAAGCTGAGGGAAGGCCATTGCTGCCATTTCGCCTGTGTCAAACCAAGTCGCACCCTAATCTATCACAAGGGCAACTTGCAGACATGGCGTCGCCTGATAAGACCCCCCGGTCCAAAGGCAATATCCAAGTTCAGCCCGAAGCACCTGATGTGCCAACAATGGCAAGGCAGAGCCAGACCCTGTCGTCTCTTCCCAGTAACCCTAGTCTACCCCCCCGTCCAACCCCTTCATACGATGCACGTGTCGAGGACCGTAGGGCCCAGACAAACAACGCTGTGGAGGCCACTCAGGTCCCAACAATCAGCCAAGATACCTATCATGAAGTCGTCGCTACCCTGAGCAAGAAACTCCTAGCTGTCGAGGAACAGTTAGAGCACATATCCAACGTCCGGAACCACCAGCGAGACTTACAGAAGCAGATGAACAGCCTGAGGACCCATTGCGACCACCGCGTCGTGGAAGAGGCACAGCAGACGGCCAGGTTTGAAGTCGCCCAGGTCGACAAGCTTCTCCACGCTCACTGTCAGAACGTGGCGAACCTGACTCGCTTGTTCAAAGAGACTCAGAATTGCGTCGGCGGTTTCCATGAGAAGATCACAGATGTCTCGGATCGTGTGTCCGTTGAGAAGCAAGCGCGGATCGATTTCATTCAGAGTCACGAGACAGACGTTCGCAAACTCTCCAGAGATGTCGCACAGCTGACAACGCAGCGAGAGGCGATGGGCAAGGAGCTCGAGGAGAGGAAGCAGAAGCAGAAGGCGACCGACACGGAAGTTGGGTTGGTGAAGAAGAGCCTCGAGGATGTGGTGAAGCGACTCTCGAAAGTCGAAGCAGGTCGCGAACGCGAGTTCCGTATGCCTGAACGAAAGCGACAGGCGTCGGTATCAGAGCCCGTGTCCCACGTAGCTAAGCGAGCAAAGGGGCCTGTCCGTACGCCATCCGTCACAGACCATGACAGCGACGACGAGCCGCTGTCGGCAACCAGACGCCGGGCGGCATCCACCGTGCTGGGACGTGGGCCCTCTCTGACACCATCAAGGGCTCCTAGACAGGCTCCTTCCGTCAACCAGGCAAACCCTTTTGCCAAGCCCACGACATCTGCTGTAACCCAGCCAGCGAATCGAGCAGGAACTGCCAAGCCGACGAAACTGCCCAAGCAAGAACCAGCTCCAGGTACAGCCAGACCAGCCCGGGAAAGCACTCCGGAAGGCCTATCAAAGGTAGCCCGAGACAAATTTCGCTACATCCGCGCACTTAAGGACTTCGACTGCACCGACTTCCCCAAGTACCGACTCCTGCGCGAAGACTACCTCGACGCAACCTACCAGTTCCCTCTGTTCAAGCTGGAGATCAAGAACGACATGTACGAGTTCTTACTCCAGACAGGGTCGTCGGATAGCGTCGAGCCCTGCCCGCGAGAGCAGGTCGACGGCGTACCCAAGGAGTGGAAGCAGACCGCCGACGCACGCAAGATTGTCAAGGGCCTCGGCGTCATCGAGGGCCGCACATTCGGTCCGAGGGGTCGCGTGCTGGCCAGCAACGGGGCAAGCCACTACTTCCTCTGCCTCGGGGAGGTATACAAGTCCGTCCTCAACTCCAAGACGAGCAAGAAGGAGTCCACGGGCTGGTTCGTCTTCATCGACGTTGCCGACAAGGCGAAGCCGGTGTTCATGATCTGGCGCGAGAAGACCTACCGTGCTGGCAAGCTCGTCAGCAGTGCGACCTGGAACGGCAACATCTTCGGTCTCGACAAGGGCAGGCGGGACTGCTTCCTTCTTCTCCAGAGCGTCAGTGAGTGGCCCGCGAATCCGAATCACTTGATCCTTTCCGACGAACAGGTCAAGAAGGCTCTGGATTTACGCGGCCGAGAGACGCATATGCAGTTTACCAGGCCTCTGTGTAACTACCTCGTGGAGCGAATTGAAGACGGCTGGGGAAAGTCTGTGACGTGGGCCGAGAGCATTCGTGTTGCCGGACCTGCGACGTCAGCCGCCAACCCGAAGAAGTAGCAGTCGGCTTCTTACTCGAAGAGAAGCCGCATCGACCTCGATGTCGAGCGTCTTGGGCGGGGCCATGGTGGCCATGTGTTTTCTTGCGGCGTTGGGGATTTGTTTTCTTCTGCATCATTCACGGTTCAACTCAAGGTGTTGTTTTTGTCAAAGATACCCTCTTTTCACTGCCATGTTCGAGTTACGAAGAGACGGATAGCGTTGCGCGCTGGCCGTCGGGAAGCATCGGCATGGAGATACCCGCCTTCGTGCTTTGGACCAGCAGGGACGGCACTATCTTCTTGCAAGGGTTTTGTTTTGTTCATTTCAGTCTAGGAGCCCGGATGCACCAGGGAGCACTCGTATAACAAACGAGTTCGACTGCGCCTTGGCGTTTGTTGTCGGTCTTGACAGCCCTTTTCTCCCTCTCTGTATGGCCGGAACAAGTTTGGTGGTCCATTGGAGGTTGGAAAGGCAATTCATCGACGATTGGACGCTGTCACCACCTCTAAGCTGTGGTAACCAGGCGTCCTCCACCGGTCGGAAGGGAATGAAGTCTGTGGAGAGCCAGGGATTGTGTTGTTGAAGTATCTGCGTGTTGAAGAGAAAGACTGGTTCTCACTGTGGTTTACGGCAGGGAAGGCACGCTTGAGACACAGGCGCACTGGAGGACAAGAAACGGATGAGCGGCATGTGTAGCTTTGCTATGACGTTGACACGACCCGGTGATGTTGGGTCAACTAACGTATACATAGGAGCGTCCGGTAATAGTAATAATATCGCACTTTGCAAGCTGATCATAGAATCTCTGTGACGACCCCAACCAAAGCCACCGGCGCTGTGAATCCCGATTGTAATCCATGGATTAGACAGTGCAGAGATTGCCTTGCCTTTCTTGTTACAGCACGAGGAGAGTCGCAGTGTGCTCAACATGCGCACGGAAATGGTGTGAAGGAATTGAGACTAGCCGAGGGACGGTGTGACCTCAGACGGAATTCACTGAGTAACGCGATATAAGCTGCGGCACATCGGCTCAGGGGAGGTCTCATCGTACCGCATTCACGCTCACCACATCGTGTCATACTTCAGGCTTTTCCTTTTCTAGACAATCAAGAGGTTCAGTTTCGAAAGTTATCTTGAGCCTATTATCTGCAGTGCATGCAAGGTAAACCAAAAAATCGTCGCAGTGGACCAAAGCACAAAATCATCTCCAACACCGACCCAGGCATGTCACTACCTCTCCTTTCCCTTCAAATGGGCTATAAACTTACACCAAACAGGCGTCGATGACACGCTGGCCATACTTTTAGCCCTTGTCACGTCGCCCGACGAGCAGCAGCTCGTCATGATCCCGGTCATATACGGCAGCATGCCGTGGAAAAGCTGCCTTAACAACGTTGTCTCCATATTCCACGTGCTGGACAAGGAAATGGAGTGGCGCAGGTCGTAGGACAAACCCAAGGGCTTCGAGGCGCTCAGGAAGTACACGCGCCTCGTCGCCGTCGGGCCCGAACATTCTTTGGAAGAGGAGATCCTAAGGGAGGACGGGTTCCGTAAGTGGTGAAAACCATTGCCTTCATCGCGTGGATATAGCGGCCTGACAATTACGATAGAGGATGTGGATGGGCGGCACGGTGTACATGAGACTGTGAGTTACGCTGCGCGTCTTATCAGTGTCCCAGGCTGACCATCCCTATCCCCAGCACCCACCCTCACCTAAGCCCAGAGCAGACCTGGAAGTCGTGCTTTGAGAACGGTATGCCCAAACCTCACCAAGACCCTACTACTCCTCTCTTTTCAGCCCCTCCAGAGTCCCGGCCCATCAGGAGCTCCTCCACATCTTAGGAGAAGAACCCGAGGACACCACGACCATCCGTGCCGTAGGCCCCATGACCAACCTCGCCCTAGCCGCCGCCGAAGACCCCGCGACCTTCCTCCACGCCAACAAGATTTGCGTCATGGCGGTGCCATTGCGGTGCCGGGAAACGTAATGCCCGTTGCCGAGTTCAACAGATACGTCAACCCCGTCGCCTACGCGGCCCAACCTTGACCCTAACCCTAAGATCAAGATGTGTCATCTTCGGGTATGACTCCTCTGACAAAAGACTGACACTTTTAGTATAGCGATCAGAGTCCGGACTCACTTGCGTCTATCACTGCCAGCCCCTTCCCACCAGAACACTCGAATCTTGCCGACCGTCTCCTCTGTCGTTTTCTCAAGAACTATGGATGACGCAAAGGCCGCCGGCCCTCCTGCAGTTCACCCCAGAGTTCCGGCGGAGCTCCCCATCTCGACAGCTGCACCCCCTGTCAGTCGTGCCATGAGTCCAGTCTTGCCGGCTGAGATAGAGGAGAGTCCCAAGGGTCGCACGAAGCTGCGCCTGTACAGCATTCTAGCGTCGCTCTATGTAAGCCATCCCAATACACCCCGTCCCGTCCGCGGTTTGCCTAGACCAACATCATCTTGTCAGCTCTCTCTGTTCTTGGCCGCCCTTGACACCACCGTCATCGCCCAGTCCATCCCAACAATCTGCGCCGATCTGCATTCTGCCGCGGGCTATGTCTGGATCGGCAGCGCCTACCTGCTGGCCACCGCCGCCGCCGGCCCCATCTGGGCGAAATGCAGCGACATATGGGGCCGCAAGGTTGTGCTCCTCCTCGCACTGGGCGCGTTCGCCGCCGCCAGCGTCGTCGCGGCGCTGAGCTCCGACATGGCCATGCTCATTGCCGCGCGGGCGCTGCAGGGCGTGGCGGCCGGCGGCCTGATCCAGCTGTCCATGATCGTCATGGCCGATCTCTTCAGCGTGCGCGAGCGGTCCCTCTACATGGGCTACACCGGCTTCGTGTGGGCGCTGGCGGGCTCTGCCGGCCCGCTGGTCGGAGGCGCCTTCACCCAGGCCGTCACGTGGCGCTGGTGTTTCTGGATCAACGTCCCCCTGTGTGCGGTGACGTTTGGACTGGCCTTCGTGTTCCTCGATGTCAACAACCCGCGCACAAAGCTGAGCGAGGGCCTGAGGGCTGTCGACTGGCTGGGAACCCTGCTCGTCCTGGCCACCACCAACTTGATCCTCGTCGGATTGGATTTCGGCGGCGCCATCTTTCCGTGGAGCAGCCCCAAGGTCGTCTGTCTCGTTGTGTTCGGGGCCGTCGCCATCGGTTTCTTCCTCTTCGCCGAACACCGCCTGGCCAAGTACCCCCTCATGCCTCTGGGCGTCTTTAAGACCTTATCCAACAACGCGGCTTTTGCCATCGTCTTCGCGCACGGTATGGTCCTTATAGGCATCGAATACTACATGCCGCTCTACCTCCAAAGTGTGCAGCAGGCCTCGCCTATCCGCAGCGGCATACTACTATTACCGCTCATCATTGTACAAGCGGCCGTCGAGATCATTGCCGGCTACCTAATCCATTACACAGGGCGATATATCGAGTTCATGTGGTCCGGTTCCCTACTTATGACGTTAGGGACAGGGCTCTATATAATTCTCGGAGCTGATACGTCGGTTCCGGTGGTCATCGGTCTGGAAATTGTAGGCGCATTCGGCCCTGCCCTCCTCTTTCAAGCGCCTGTGGTCGCGATCCAGAATACCGTCAGCCAGCACGAGACCGCGGCGGCCACGTCGTCCCTGCTATTTCTTCGCAACGTCGCCATGTCGCTCTCCGTGGCCATCGGCGGCGTAGTATTCCAGAACAGCATGGAGGCGCGGCAACCGTCCCTTGTGGCGGCCGGCATCAGCGAGTCGGTCATCGAGGCGCTGTCGGGCTCCGAGGCGGCGGCCAACGTAGGCATAGCACAGACGCTCCAGGACCCTTCGCAGCGGCACGTCGTCCTGGAGGCGTTCGCATGGAGCATAAGAAACATGTTTATACTGTACACGTGTTTGGCGGGCACGACCGTCATCGGCTGTGTGTTCCTCAAGCATAAGAACCTGAATACGGAGCACACCGAGACGAAGACGGGGCTGCAGCACTTGACGAAGAGGAGAGACGCCAAGAAATAAATAGGTTTACTGTAGCTCTAGAAATGAGGATTAGATACGTTGTACAGTACCTAGACGCCATATCTGCCCTTACTAGCTCTCGTGACTTTTTGCCGATCAATCTTCGCATGGAGGTTTGTTTCCTTGCACGGGCAACTTCTACAGCGAACGGAAACAACCTAAAGAGTGGCGGAGCGGTAGTACTACGAAGTTATTTCGAGGACCTCGGAGAGCCTAACAAGGTAGCACTTAGACATAGTATAGTAATAAGTCATAAGTCTATGAAAGGTCGTATTTTCCACCCACCTGCCTACATTAACACCACTAACTTCACTTACACGCAATTCTACTAAAACAGCTATGATAAATACAATTTTACGCATAAATTGAAGCTTCAAGGCAAAGTTTAATACAATGTATACTATCCCTTTATCTTACGTAGAACTGCGACGTAAAACCCCGTTCTGGCGCTGTTCCTTCCCTCAGTTCGCGTCCCTTTACGGGTGTGCCACCAGGACCCAGGGATACCTCCTGGAGCCGCTCCAGGACGACCGACGTATGCTGGCCAAACCACAGTCGCTGGTCTGCCGCCAAAATAGACGCATACACACGGGCGACAACGGGTTGAACGGCCAGACCATCAGGAAGAATCTTCCAGCAGTCTTCCTCGAAAACGTGACACTGGGCCCCGCTGCATGGGCAGATGTATGCTTAGACAGGATTGGCGTGTAGCGGGACAAAGGCTCGCCGAACCTTCTGTTCGGAGCTGTGGGGACTGGCAAGACCACCTTGGCTCGGGCCATTCTCGGCGATGTAACTGCCGACCGCGGCTCGATATACATCTCGACTAAGCATACAGGGTGCTGCGCACAGAAGCCTTTGCTTATAGACGCCGGCATCAAGATGACGGTGTGCAGTCGGGAAAACGACACAGAGACTCATCAGGAGTGGTACGAGACAGTGATTCGCGCCTGTGGTTTGGAGGAAGACATCAAGCAACTGGCAGGCGGGATCTGGGAGTAGTCGGTAGCCGTGATACTACTTTCTCCGGCGGATAGAGACAGGGATTGGTACGTGACCGTTATTTTTTTCATCGTGCTGAGAAGCTTACCTGGCGTGCACCTTCTAGGCACTGAATTGAGCTGTATACCAGAGGCCCGAGGTTATCATCCTGGACGATGTGCTCATTGCACTGGACCCGACCGTCGAAGCTCGTGTAGCAAAGACACTGACCGGCTACAATGGCAACTTCCGCCAACTGGGGACCACTGTGGTTCTCATAACGCATGCCTGTAAGCTCCCTGATATGTCGCCAGCAAACAATGAGTTTAACGAGTACTCTGTCAACTCAACATCCCCCGCCTGGCCGATAAGATACTTGTCCTTGGCAAATCCAAGATCGAGGAACAAGGCACTTGGAACGAACTTCGATGTTCCACTGACTCTATTAGCCATATCCCGGTGAACAAGTCGGGTTCGGGCGGTGTTCGGAGCACCTTCATAGAACAGCGGTTGACCGAGTCAAGAATCGCACGTCTTTCAGATGCCGACGTCTTGGACCTTTCAAGGGAGACTGGTGACCTCTCGGTCTACCGTAAGTGTCACCGCCTTCCAATACTCCGTCACTCATGGCTGAGAATTTGGGCTAATATATTACTTCCAATGCATCACGCTGCCAGTCATGGCCCTGTTCCTCTTCTACAACGTTGCTGATGGAGTGGCACTGGCTCTCACGGTATCCATCCTCCGGGCGTGGCCAGAAGCCGGCGGATCGTAGTTGTGGACGCAGCTCGAGACCTCGCTCGAGGCCGTCTCCCGCATCAAGACGCTGGAGGAGACTCTGCTGCCGGAAGACATGGAAGGAGAAGCCTTGCCGTCGGCCGAGTGGCCGGAGAGCGGTGCCATCGAGTTCAGAGATGTCGTGGCTTCCTACAAGTGAGCATTCTCTCCGACCTCGTGGATCTTGGGACGAAATTGACGTCACGCAGCCCCAACCCGATAGCGATGAAAGTTGTCTCGTTGAAGATCTTACCAGGCCAGAGGGTAGGGCTCTGTGTTCGAACGGGAAGGTGAGCTAAGACCTCCTACCACAGCAACGACCGCCCAGGCTAGACGAGGCGACGAGCAGCGTGGACGCGAGCACGGACGCGCTCGTGCAGCGCGTCGTCCGGGAACGAGTTCGCGCGGCCACACGGTCCTTGTCGTCGCGCACCGGCTGGACACGATACGCCATGCCGACGCCGTCATCGTCATGGACCGGAGCAGGGGTTCGTGGAGGTGGGGGTGCCGGGGGAGCTGTTGGCCAGGAAGAGGGCGGGGAGGAAGGAGAACAAGAAGGCGGTGGGTAGTGACGTTGAGGAGGAGAAGAGGTGGGCGAGGGCGAGGATGGGGAAACGGGGGTCGTGAAGGCTTGGTTTCGGGAGATGTGGGAAAGTGCTCACTTTGGGTAGATTGGTCAGGTTTGCTTGATACGGTTGCAAGAGTCGCGCAACGCTGCTATCCGTCCAGCACGCCGATAAAAGTGTTCTATGCTCCGAGTACCTACCTTAATCAGCGCTCAATTGAGAATGCTACGAGCCGAAGTCGATCTCATGGTTCCAATGCAGCATGGGACGTAACAGAACAGCTTTACGGGTCAAATATCGGGGCCTGGTAGTCGGGTATTTTATCCTGGACATGGTCTGCACGCCAACAGAGTCACAGCTGGACTTGGACCTGCGCAATGTCGTCTATTCCGGTCCATAGCGGCTGCGTTTTCGCCATGAAGTCCTTGCTTCCTGTGTGTGCGCTACTTTCAAGTCTTTTTGTCCTGGCGGAGCGTTTCTCCTCTCATGAGGGAGTACAGCTTAAGAGTCGTTGAGACGCGGAGAACGAAGCCATTGCCGGCGAAGAGCCAGCGTTTTGGCGATCGGGGCCTCAACGGCGCCAATATCTTGGATGCTGGCTTGGAAGCAGGTGACCGACTCGCCAGTGACAGAGCGTTTCACGAATGGAAGCCCCGGAACCGGTACGACGCTGCGGTGAGCGGTTGTTACGTAGTTGTAACAGTTTCTTGTTTGGCCGGTCGTGAACAAGCTTATTAATGTCTGTGGTAGGTAATACGGGTTCACGCCGCTTCGGCAATCACTGGGAGAAATGGGGAGGGT
Source organism: Coniochaeta hoffmannii (assembly GCA_030052785.1). NCBI lineage: Eukaryota > Fungi > Ascomycota > Sordariomycetes > Coniochaetales > Coniochaetaceae > Coniochaeta > Coniochaeta hoffmannii. The sequence continues at coordinate 111,379 of JANBVN010000021.1, forward strand.
GAAGATTTGGAGAGGTGCGGGCACTAGGGCAATACAAACGGGCCGAAACAATGCTGAGTCGATGAATAGATCGAGCTGCTGATGCCCCGGAAAGCGTTGAAAGTGGCTGCCTGTCGGCCGCCGCGTCCGAAGCCCGATGGCCGGGGTGAGGGAGAGCTGGGGAAAGCCAGTTGCTTTCTCCATCCCCCGGAGGTAGGTGTGGGGGCACCAGAGACTGGGGGAAACGGCTAGCGGCAGAACGTCGGGGAGACTCTCAAGGCTTGTTGAGATCGGTGGCGCAGCGCTAAGGTAAGAAAGAGTCGCCGAGATGCGGGGAAGCAAGCCGTTGCCAGCGAAGTGCCTTGGCGATCGGGACTCCAACGGCGCCATGTCGGGATGCCGACTTCGAACGTGGTGGATGATGTCGTCTTGATTGCTTTAGGCTGGGCGCTTTTCGTCTTCTCTGGCTTTGTCATACCCTCACCGCGGGAAGACAGGTCACCGGCATTCTCCACCCACTTGGCAAGGCGCCAGGAAAGGAAGGTCAAAATATGGAGGCTTTACGAAGTAACGCTTCACTCTTCGCTGCTGCTCAAGCGTGCTAATTAAGCAAGGCGGAAGGAAAACAATGCAACCGGAGCACACCGACGGACCAGGGAGAGGGTTAGGGTCCAGCACGGCTCAAGAGATTGGATTCGGTTGTACGAAGTTGAAGCCGAGTATCGACAGGTATCTGGCGTGAGCAGAACCTACCAGTTCGGCTGAAAGACGCTCAGAGGCCCAAAGCAACAAGTGGAGGCGGAATCAGCAGAAGTTCTGAAGTCACCGAACGTGATTTCTGGGCGTCGTAAGGTACAGACGGGCATCCACCATCATTCAAGGTCTCATCGATGGGGGAAAACCATCCAAACTTACAGAAAACCTGCACCGGAGCAATAAATCAGCTCTTGGGGCCTCGCTCCTCTTTCTTGTACCAACCTGTTGTCAACTGCACCAACGGTATCTCTTCGGAATAGCCAACATAATCGCCAAGCCAGCTTCGCAGAAAGAAGACGTTGGCCCCAATGTTCCAAAGCGCTGGCGCAATCATTATTATGACCGCCATCAACGCCATGCCCGACCACCGGGCCCTGCTCGATCCTGCCATGCTAGATACCCCCGGTATGGATAGCCTCCTAACGACGGTCTGGGCCGTCCTTCCGGTCCTCACATATCCCTTCCTGCCATCCACCGGCATAGTGTCAATCCCCTGCCCCGTGTTCCTCCTCTGGCCCATCTACACTCGGTCTTACCTACATCTACGCCACCTTGGCGTTGGCATGCAGCTGCGGACAACCCGAACCTCTGCTCTACCCGTGGCAGCCCTGGAAGGTCGTTGTGATGTGGTTATCCATGCTAGCCGGCGCCGAAAGGCTCCTCCCACAGAGGCAAGAGGAACCAAGACGAGAGGACTTCCGAATCAGCGCGTTCGGGGCCTGGGGGCTCTTTTTCTTCTATGTTATCTGGGTACGGCACTCAGAAGACTTCTCCCATCTCGGCAACGATGCCGGCTCGGTACGTGAGGTCGTCAGCCTTCTGGCCTTAGCTCTCCGCCGTCTCTCCACAGCCCTCAGCATCGCCGTCGTCGGCAGCTGCATCATTGAGGCGGCTACGACTGTCTTTGTCCAGATGACCTCGCGCCGGGTCGGCTGGTGGTCACGGCTTCCCGAGAACGGCGCTGCGGGAGATGTCAAGCCTATCTGGAGCAAATCTCTTGCGGGCTGTGTGATCGTTATGCCTGTGGTACTGCTGTTCAGGGTTCCATGGCCGTTGCCGTCATCATGTCTCGTGGCAGCTACATGAGCGGTGGAAGTGGGTGTAGACACGGAGGGACAAAAGACAAGGGAGAGGTTTTCGGGCAATATCTGACGCGGTAGAAAGGATAAGGCTCTGATGCACAGGAACTTTGCAAGATTTCAAAGGCGGCTAAAGATCGGGAGGATATGCAGCTGAGTCATCAGGCAGCACCATATCACGGGACGGAGTGTGTACTGTGTACACTATTTGCATTGGCATGGTGAGATTAGAGATTCCGATCAGCAGCCCATCATTTCGCAGTCGCAGGTTGACAGCCCAACAAGGCAGGACGACCTCCGCAGCGTCACCATTCCCCGGCGAGGGACAGCACATTTTGGGAGAGTCATATCCATTTGTCAATTGGCAAACCAGACCGGGTTGAAGACTTCAGTGAGATTCAAGAGGTAATAGGATTTTTTGTCCATGGGGTTGATGGTGCTCAAAAAAACCCCAGCTATTTTTACGAGCCGCAGGGTGTGTAATACGGCGGTCAAAGCTCGAAAGGCAGTTGATCAATCGAAATTATTCCGCGGTGCGGGGAAAAAGTACTGCCGGAATACCTTCGGTCCCGCCGTTAGTGGCAGCCACTGACTATGTCCCGCCGAAGTCGCCGCCAAAGTGACATTACATGGTCTTTGTCCCACCGTTACATTCCAAGCTGTCCGCCCTTCCCATTTTCCGTCCCCATTCTCCAAAGACGAGGCCGAGGTGCATCACCACCACCTTGCTCCACTGGGTCGCTGTCACCCCAGAAAAACACAATGACAGGAACCTGATTGCTGGTCCAGAAGGGATCGGCCCTTTTCTGATGACATGGCGCGTTGGAGCTGCTTGTTGGAGACTGGTGCGAAGACTTGATGACAATGGGGAGAGACTGGCTGCCCTGAATGCCCTGGATCGGCCTCGTCTTTCCCCGCTCTATTGCGGACAATGATCACCACTCTGCACCCCGTCATGCGGAGGATCCTGACGACGAAATGCGGAGTCGCGAGAGTGAAGTGCTTCCATGATGATGGAGGGTGACCTTGGACAAGCTGTGGTCCGGAGCAGGTAGTCCATCCACCATTACCCAAGCAATCGACCGGTTACCATTCCGCGCCGGCTGCTAAGGACCGGGGTTGGATGGTTAACCTTCACCCGCTCCTTCGGGTTCCAGTCACCGGTTCACTTGCCAGACAAGCAAGGTAATATATAAATATGGGCGTATCCTCGTCCTGTCGCCGATCTGCACCCGCGTTTCTTCCTGTGACCCAGCCCGCCGGCATCCTCGACGACAAGCACGACCCCGTTCCCGGAAATCCGTAGGTCACACAACGATGAAGCACACGGCCGTAGCTCTTGCCTTGTTGGCAAGCAGCGCCTCTGCTGCAGCAGTCGAGGGAACTTCTCAGGTGAGCCATGCCACATGTGTTCCTCCTCCCTCCAGACATTGGGATCACGGTGCCAGGTGATCCTCGCCGGTGTTACGCGCCACAAGAGGTCCCTTCCCATCAGATAGATACCTTGCAAGATTCGGGATGACATCCATGGGGACATGCGCTCCGGATATCCTGATGATATACATTGGATTGGACCTCCCAACATCGAGAGGATGCTTCCCAGGAACCCTTTTTTACTGCTGGCGATCGGTGCGGTACCAGTTGCTAACACGGAACAGCTTCAGCGCAGAGCTCTCGCAACGTCTGATCCATACTATCCTTCGCCATGGATGGACCCCAATGCCGACGGCTGGCAGGACGCCTATGCCAAGGCCAAGGCTTTCGTGTCCCAATTGACTCTCGCCGAGAAGGTCAACCTCACCACCGGTGTCGGGTAAGTACCGGCTGTTTTGGATGAGCCAGGTGTCCAGTCAAAGCCGAGCACTCGCTAATCTTCGGGCCCAGCTGGATGGGTGAGGCATGTGTTGGAAACGTCGGAGCGATTCCCCGACTCGGTCTCAAGAGCTTGTGCATGCAAGACTCCCCCGTCGGCATCCGTATGACCGACTACAACTCGGTCTTCCCTTCGGGCCAGACCACTGCCGCCACCTTCGACAAGACCATCATGTACCAGCGGGGCAAGGCCATGGGCCAGGAGCACAAGGGCAAGGGCATCAACGTCATCCTCGGACCGGTCGCCGGCCCCATTGGCCGCGCCCCTGAGGGAGGGCGTAACTGGGAGGGCTTCTCTCCGGATCCGGTCCTGACCGGTGTTGGCATGGCGCAGACCATCAAGGGCATTCAAGACGCCGGTGTCATTGCTTGTGCTAAGCATTACATCGCCAACGAGCAGGGTGGGCACATCAAAACGAGCATTTGAAGCAAGCGGATCGTATGCTAACTACTGCGTTATAGAGCACTTCCGCCAGGTTGGTGAGGCCCATGGATATGGGTACAATATCTCCGAGACGTTGTCCTCCAACATCGACGACAAGACGATGCACGAGCTCTACCTCTGGCCCTTTGCCGATGCTGTGCGCGCTGGAGTCGGCTCCGTCATGTGCTCGTACCAGCAGATCAACAACTCGTACGGCTGCCAGAACGCCAAGACGCTCAACGGCCTGCTCAAGGACGAGCTGGGCTTCCAGGGCTTCGTCATGAGCGATTGGCAGGCCCAGCACACGGGTGCCGCCAGCGCCGTTGCCGGCCTGGACATGACCATGCCGGGCGACACGGAGTTCAACACGGGACTGAGCTACTGGGGCACCAACCTGACCATCGCCGTGGTCAACGGAACCGTCCCGCAGTACCGCATCGATGACATGGCCATGCGCATCATGGCCGCTTTCTTCAAGGTCGGCAACACCGTGGACCAGCCTCCAACCAACTTCAACTCGTGGACCCTGGACACATACGGCCCCCAGCACGCCGCGGCCAAGGTCGGCTACCAGCAGATCAACTGGCACGTCGATGTGCGCGCCGACCACGCCAGCCTCATCCGCGACACTGCTGCCAAGGGAACTGTTCTCCTCAAGAACAACGGTGCTCTGCCGCTGAACAAGCCGAAGTTCCTGGCCGTGATTGGCGAGGACGCTGGCTCCAACCCGGCAGGACCCAACGGCTGCAGCGACCGTGGCTGCGATAACGGCACGCTCGGCATGGCCTGGGGTTCCGGCACTGCCAACTTTCCCTACCTCATCACCCCTGACAACGCCCTGCAGGCCCAGGCTCTCAAGGATGGATCCCGCTACGAGAGCATCCTGGCCAACAACCAGCCATCGGCTACCCAGGCCCTCGTCTCGCAGGCCAATGTCACCGCTATCGTCTTTGTGAATGCCGACTCTGGCGAGGGCTACATCAATGTGGACGGCAACGAGGGTGACCGCAAGAACCTGACGCTCTGGAAGAACGGCGATCAGCTGGTGAAGAACGTCTCTAGCTGGTGCCCCAACACCATTGTCGTCATCCACTCCACGGGCCCGGTCCTTGTTACGGACTGGTACAACAGCACAAACGTCACTGCCATCCTCTGGGCGGGTGTTCCGGGCCAGGAGTCGGGCAACTCCATCACCGACATCCTGTACGGTAAAGCCAACCCGTCAGGCCGCACTCCCTTCACTTGGGGCGCAACCCGCGAGAGCTACGGTACCGACGTTATGTATGAGCCCAACAACGGCAACGGTCCTCCTCAGGACGACTTCTCCGAGGGCGTCTTTATCGACTACCGCTACTTCGACAAGGCCGGCACTCCGTTGATCTACGAGTTTGGTTACGGTCTCAGCTACACCACCTTCGAGTACAGCAACATCAAGGTGCAGAAGTCCAACGCCGGCGACTACAAGCCCACCACGGGGCAGACGAGCCCCGCGCCCACGTTCGGCAACTTCTCCAAGAACCTGGCCGACTACCTCTTCCCCGCCGACGTCACGCCCATCTGGCAGTACATCTACCCCTACGTCAACTCGACCGACGGCAAGACCGCGTCCAAGGACCCGGCCTACGGCAAGACGGCCGACGAGTTCCTCCCGCCGCACGCGACCGACTCGACGGCGCAGCCCCTGCTCCGCTCCGCCGGCAAGAGCAGCCCGGGAGGCAACCGCCAGCTGTACGACACGCTGTACACGGTCACGGCCGACATCAAGAACACGGGCAGCCTCGTCGGCAACGAGGTGCCGCAGCTGTACGTCTCGCTCGGCGGGCCCAACGACCCCAAGGTCGTCCTCCGCGACTTCGACCGCATCCGCATCGACCCTGGCCAGACGGCGCAGTTCCGCGCCACCCTGACCCGTCGCGACCTCAGCAACTGGGACGTCGTCGCCCAGGACTGGGTCGTGTCCCAGTACCCCAAGAAGGTCTACGTCGGCAGGAGCAGCAGGAAGCTCGACCTGAGCGCCGACCTCCCTTAAGGCTAGCTTTGGACCGTACTGAAAAGGCCGTGAGGGTAGCGAAAAAAAACTGGATGAAAATATCCCAATTAATAGGGTTCGTTTGTACATATTAATGCACTAGTCATAATGATAAACCTAGTCACTTCATCAGCGTGTATACTCTCTCTCCCTTCCCGTCCAGTGTCCAACATCCCACAGTCCTGGCCTGCCCCCTCACTCCACAACAATCTCCTCCCAAGGCACAACCCTAGCCCCCGCCGTCTCCAATTCAGCCTCCACCTCCCTCTCGACCTCCTCCGCTGTCTTCCCACTAACATCATACGTCGAATGAGCCCCCCTCAACACCGTCACCTCGAACCCAGCCGCCAGCGCGCCCTTGCATGTAGCTCTCACGCAGAAATCGCTCTGAATCCCCAGCGCCACAATCTTCCCCACCCCCTCTGCCCTCAACCTCTCCGCCAGAACGGGGTTACTCAAAAACGCGTCCCCTACAACTCATTAGCCCCCGAAATCTACAACACCTTCCGACACGCACTCACCAGTCCTCTTCCCAACCAGAACCTCATCCTCATCCCCCTCGCGGGGGTTAAACACCAGCCTCCACGCCTCCGAGCCCTCGACCAGCGGACCGCTGGACGGGTCCTCGGAGTGCTGCACGAAGACGAGGAGAGGGCGGGATGCGGATTGCGGCGGTGAGGCTGCCCGGAGGGTATCGAGTTGCCGGCGGCTCGAGGCGATGACCCTGTCCGCCGCGTCGAGGAGGCGGGCCGCGTGCGGGATGCGGGTCGCCGGGTCGGTGGCGAGGTCGTGCTGGATGTCGATTATGAAGAGGGCTGTGCGGGACATTTAGTATGATAATATTGGAAATAGTAGCTTTGGGACTTGGGATGGGGGAAGCTGGCGACGGGGTAGGTTTGGAAGAGGTATGGTTCGGGTTTATGAGCGATAATGGAGAGGTAAGAGTCATAAGGTCGGCGTAACCTTTCACCGAGCTAGGGTATCTTCAACAAGCGTGGGAAGAACTGCTAACGTTTGTAAACGATTATATCCATCTGTCTAACATAGAATTACCAGAGCGCCAGGTCGGCCTATGCCACAGGTATCAGATCAATGACCAGGCGCCGGCCGTTCCCAATGTCACCCTCCAGCTGGCCGCTCTTGGCCTTGGTAAAGAGGGAAATACTGAGGTGCACCCCTTCAGACGCAGATCCCTCAGACGCTGTCCGCAGTAAAAGTTCGGAATGCGTAGTCGCGCCCGGGAATGGAACCTCAAGTTTCCAAGTGTAAGCCGGGTCTCCGCCCTCGACAGCCACCTGCTGCCCCGGCCCGGCTGCAATGGCATCATACGTCCCCCGCAGACCGGGCACTTCGTCCGCTGGAACCGAGACCGACACGCTGGCGACACCGAGCGCTCCACACGGATGCGCCAGATTATCCGAGTCCCCACGCGGCACCCGCAGAAGCCGCGGCGTCCGGTCCAGACACCAGAAGGGAAGCTCCCCGACTATATACGGCCGTTCGTCGCCGGAATGGAACTCAACATACGGCGCAGCAATAGCCCACTTCAATTCCGTCCCATCGGGAGTTCTCCTCCCTCCTGGCGCCGGGTCCGTATAGTCGTACCCCGTCTTTGCGGCCCTCACCCGGTCCCGCACCGCATCAAACTGCGCCTCCGGCGACCCCGCAGAGTCCTCCTCCTCCTCCTGCTGGAGCAGCGTGCAGGCAAAATCAACGATCTGGCCCTCCGCCTTCCTTGCCCAGCGATGGGACCGCCGCTTTTCCGGGTCGGCTCCCGGGACAAAAGCTATGAGCTCGAGGTAGACGCCGTCCCCGAAGACGACGAGCTTGTTCTCCGTCAGGCCGTCGGCGTGGGTTCCTCCGGGAAGGACGGTGAGGGAGTCGGTCAGCCATGAGGGGAGGTTGGAGAGGAAGGGAAGGGGGACGAGGATGACGATGTGGTCGAGCACCGGCGTGGCAAGGGGAGACATGGTGAGGAAGGGAGGAGGTGAGGATCGGGGGGAAATGGAGGATTACGTCAGAAATCTACCCCTCACGGAAGATTGGCGAGGAAGAATCCTATTTCAACGTCAATCAAGGGGGAGGACCCCAAGACCAATTGCTCTGCGCATGTGGAACCAATTATGGCGTGATACTCTCAGGATGCGAGGTCGGGAGTGCTAGGTAGCTCGAGTTTGAAGGCCTACTTCGAGATCTACTAGATACCTACTCTTTGCATCTGCGTATGCAGAACTCCAGAGGTAATTGCCGCCGAGCGGCCTACGAGCCGGTTCGGCCACAATTAGCCCCCATTGAGGATGCAGTTCAATCTGTGCCTTAATTTAAGAGGCGGATCAGCAACGCACTTCACCCGTCAATCTGGATCTGATCTCGACAACCGAGGGGTATTCGAACACACAGACATCGGGATCTACAAACACACATATCGTCAGCAAAATGCCACTCCCCGATTCACAGAAAAATGCCCGACCGACTAGGGCATTGAACCTGGAAAGTTGCACGCAAGGATCGACGGAGATCAAAATAGAGGCCATGCAGGAGCGCGAACGGAGGGTCCACGCACGATCCGAGTTCGTGAGATGGCTACTAACCCCAAGGGGCGCCGAGTATATACATCGGGGCTAAGCGTTCCGTTGGTTGTTGTCGGGAAAATAGCCAATCTGTCAAAGCTGATAAGGAGATGTATGCGCCTTTATACCCAACGGGACTACCCAATATGGTTCCACTCCAGCGGACTCGCCAAAGCCAAGCAACCCGCTCGGTAAGGCGGCAACCGGCATTGATGAACCTCCCTCTCGCGGTCAGGTATACTGTTCATCGTCGTCCTGTCTCACCTCGCCTATCACTTGCAGACTTCCAGAAGAACACAGCCCATTTTCCCGGCTTGGAACTCGGCCTCGACGCAACCCTGGGGTCGCGACTGGTACCTGGCCGGAAGCCTTAGTGCTGCCCTCCACATCATCATACATCTAATTATATTTGCCTGTGTATTACTATCGGAGCATTACCAGTCCAATCTCCAATTATCCTAAACTCCAACTTCTCCCGGTCCAGAAACCCCACGATGAGCGCATTTATATTCCTGGACCCCTATCACCAGGGGAGTCCGGGCGTCACCCTCATGTCGTCGTCTTCCGAGCATCGTATTCTGCGGCAACAAGGTCAAACATGAAGTGGACTTACACCGGGCTCGCGGCGCTGCTGCAGCTGGGCCTTTCCGGAATCTCGCTCGCCGCATTCGACAGCAGCGGGATCGGCTCCCTCGAGGACCTCCTAGCAGCGAGAGCAGAGCCAGCGAATGTCGAACTCTCTGCGCCACTAGAGCGACGGCAGGCCGGCGGACGGTGCGGACCCGACGGCGGCAACGCGATATGCTCGGGCAACCTATGCTGCTCGGCCTTCGGCTACTGCGGAGACGGCGACCAGTACTGCCCCCAGATCGTAGGCTGCCAGGCCCAGTTCGGCTGGTGCGAGGGCGAACCTCTCCCCTCTCCAACCTCGACCGCGGCCCCAACCTCCAGCACCACCACCCGGTCTTCCACCTCGACGCCGACGAGCACCAGCATCTCCACCCCGCCGCCCGTCACGACACCCCCCACCAGCTCGTCCACCTCCGCCTCAACCACACCACCCGCCACCTCGACCTCCCCTCCCGTCACGGGCCCCCTGCAGATCTCCCAGAACGGCATGTGCGGCAACGGCACCACCTGCGCGGGCTCCCGGTTCGGCCGGTGCTGCTCGCAGTTCTACTACTGCGGCAGCGAGGACTCCTTCTGCGGCGGCGGCTGCCAGTCGCAGTTCGGCTCGTGCGGCGTGGCGGGCGGCGTCGTCTCGACGGTCACGGTCACGAGCATCGTCACCTCCTCCATCACCATCAGCCTGGGTTCCGGGACGGTGCCCGCGGTCACGGTCACGCAGACGGTCACCTCCATCATCTCGTCTGTGGTGACTACGACGATCGTCGGGACGACCGTCGGTCCGACGAGTTCCTCCACGCCCGTGATAACGCCCACGCCCACGACTACCACCTCGCGAACGACGACGTCCTCGGTTTCTACACCGTCTGTCTCGATCCCGGCCGGTTTGCGGTCGAGTACGGATGGAACGTGTGGTAATGGCGTTACTTGTCTTGGGTCTAGCGGCGGACAGTGCTGCTCTCAGTGGGGTTACTGTGGCGACGACAGGCAGTTCTGCGTCCCGCTGCTGGGGTGTCAGCCCGAGTTTGGTCGTTGCGATGCCGCTTAGACTCCTTTCTTCATTACGCAAAGTTTAATGTTGTGGAGTTGGAGGGCATAGAGGGGATGTGGCATACCAACAAGGTTTGAACGGATGATTGAGCTCGGAGGCTGGAGGGGTAGACGGCAGGGATTTCGGGGAACAGCCGTGTCACTGGGGGATTGGTAGCTTACCAAGTAGTATATGCCATCTGAAGAAACTGAAATCTGCTTGCTTTCCCTGGAATACAGACCTGACCTCCCAGCCACAACCACCACAGTGACTGTGGTAAGGCTGTGCTGAACAGGTGGTCCTGTGTCGCATGAACAGTGGTGATGGCGACTTGATCAGCAGTGATGAATGGTAGGATGTGAACGTTGAGGGCAACGGGCTTGAACAAGGGAAGTGGTTATTAGGTTTTGGCGATAGATTCGCTCAGAAAAGATGGGTGTATAGCATATTTCTAGTACGGCGGGAAGGTGCGAAGATGTACGGAAGGAGAAAAGGGGGCGAGAGGCGGAGGGCGCCAAGACTAGCCCCTGAGCTGAGCAACTTTGTTTTGACATCGAGCATCCTTCAGTATCAATTTCCAGTGTGGTCAGTCTGACGTCTAATTTGCTTGATTCCTGTCATGCTGGCAGTGCCAACACGAGAAAACTGTCAAGAGTTATCCCCTCGCCTCTGATGTTGTCCGTGCTCGCTGAACTACTTGACCGTGTTTATCGCACCTTCTACGGCAGGTCATGGCTCTAGCGTTCCTCGTCAAACGGCTCAGAATTTCAGTCGTGTTTGTCGCCATCTCGCCGGGAAGCTGAGACCAAGGTAACAGCTATTGTTGAGGAATGCGTCGAGGTGGGTGTCCATGGCCAGGACGAGAAAACGCACGGGTTCCGTTGTCAGCTGTGGTGTTTGACGGTAATGCTAGGGGCTTGATTGCTGTGCTCTTCGGGGTTATTGCCTCACTTTATACGTTTCCAAGGTCCGATTTGGCAGATAGGCTCTGACATAAGGTGCCGGCTCTTCTTGATCCAAGGTATGGCAAGTATCTGTCACCGAGCCAAAATTGAACTGTTTCTGAGAGTTGGTTGCTTGGAAAGCAAACGACAGGGGCGTCGTCTGCTGCTTGTCTGTACGTGTTGAGTAGTCCCAAAACGTTGCTCGAAACTTTTGAGTTCGTCAGCTTTCTCTCAGCCTCTTTTTGGGCTTTCTATTACTTTTCAAGACGCCTGTTCTCTTAACGCCCCTTTCCAATTTCCTCCCCCAGAGGCATTTTTCCTCAAAGATTTTGCGCTACTTGTTCTCTTCAGAGCCTTTCACGCTGGCTCCAAGCCTCTTCACCACTCCTCTGCTTTCTCCAGTCCCTATCCTTCGACAGCCATCTTCATCTTACTTCCCTGCCGATGGTTTGAGATGCCGGAACTCAATCCGTATCTCGCATACAAGCGAGATACGAGCCGCCTGGTGTATTGGATTGTCAAAACCTCCAACGCCATCATTGCCGCCTCGCTAGCTCTATCCGACGAGCTTAACGCGCCTAGAGGCCTCAATGCAAACGGACGCATTACGGTCGCCGAGTTCGTATCGCTTTCGAAGCTCATCGCGAAACATGTCAAACCGAGCCCGCAAGCGATTCTTCATTTGTTCGAGGCCGTGATCCAAGCTCGGACAACCCTGTTTGAGGCTTACAGCGAGCTAGCTGCGAGGAAAAGCGATCCCAAGATTGAGCGAAGCAACGCCTCTCAAAAGCACTTCATCGATGCCCTGTCCAAGGCCTTCGATGTCCTTGGAGGAGCCGGGTGCGACGAAAAGCAGGAAACGGGAACATGCTCCACCGCTACAATCGACGACGAGGCGGACCTCGACCAGCTTCTCTTATCTAAGCGGTTCGCTGCGCTCAGTATGAGCACTGTGCCGGATGCAGAGGACGAAGAGCCGAGTGACTCCGGGCCCAAGGAAGAGACCAGATCCGGACGAACCACGCGGAATCAACAGAAAAAACGGCCATCGGCCAAAGCGAAGAAAGCCAAACCAAGAAAGGCATCCGGGAACAAGAGCCAGCAGTCCACGGAGGCGGAGAGAGCCCCTGGAAGAGGTTCCCATTGAGAGTTACTGCATCATCCAAGACGAGGAAGGCATGATTTTTATGGCTGTTCGTGCACTGCATGGGACTGGGCAGACATGCGAGCATCCATGCAGGGTCTTTGGCGAGAGACCATGTATGCTGGCCTCAACATCGTTGTTCCTGGAGCCCTGGCGAAGATTGCAGTCAACATTGTTCAGCGCTCAGCTGCAGCCATGTTTATTGATTACCCGGGACAAGACGCTTTTGAGGCCGTCATTAATGCCTACACCTTTGGGAACATGGAAAACACAAGCCTACTCTTTGGAGACGATGGCTATCTTCCATCCTAATGGTCTCCTAATCGGGCCTTATCGATGCCCGAGAGCAGCTCCTGAGCTACGCTTATCGCGACCTCGTCGACTTTATCGCGGATTTCCAGAAGACTCGGAGTGGCAAGCCGACCAAGCGCATGCTAAAGGAGGTCGGCAAGTGGGATCCATTCCTCGACCTTCACTGAGTCAGTGAGGCTGAGAGACTGCAGTGGCGGCGCAGCTACACTATCAAATGGCTTTACGCCCTTATTAACGCCCGTTCGTCCTTTGTCCTCCAGTCAAAACAGAAACGGGGAGATGGACAGACACTAGAATCGACGCAGTGGTCTCCCATGGGTCTCGCAGCGAGGGACCGCTGCCTCCTGGGCCTGGATGAGTTTGCTGGCTTTGTGACGCACCTTGCCATGCAAAAGCAGGGCTCAGAGTTCCGCCGCATGATCCTTCCGCACCACGTCTTTCAGTTATAGTGCATGATCGACTCGTTCACCGTCTCGCGAGGATGGCCTGTGAACCCGCTGGAGGGCCATGTTCTCCGGACGCCTCCTGTCATTTCTCATCTCAACGGGACATCGACCAGTTCATCAATCCCGATGGCTTAGGATACCGTCTGGTTGTCCTGGAGGGGATCGACGTACTTAGGCGCGTTTTTGAAGAAGATGAGACTATCCAACTCGACCACGGCCGATTCAGAGCGAGCTAGAGCCTTCTCAAGGACCTTAAGAATGAACTAAATCGCTGCCTCGGAATGTCGAAGGGACTTTACGGAATTACTACACCTCCCTCTGCTTTGTCCCCGATATCAAACGGTCTTCGGGAGTATTCGCCTTTCCTTTGTGGCGTGGCTCTGACAGAAGCCCTCATTGACATATACCGGTGTTGTTCGACTATCTTGGAACAGCTCCTAGAAACGATCATGTTGTTGCACCTATGCAACATGCTGTGTGCCAAACGATATTTGCCACCAAACTTCAAGGACCCATACTTTATTCTTGGTAACACCTTCCGGACGTCTGTTTTCGTTGACGGCGATAGTCCAACAACGATGCCCGCGGCACTTTTTAGGCTTCTCATGCCTGCTGGGAAGGCAGCCAAAGCTCCTTCTTCAGACTTTGCCGGCGCTCTTCAAGCTAGATTTCGTGAGTTCCGACCAAGTGCACGTCGCTGAGACGACCTGGACAGCCTCCTGGCATCCGATGCAAATCACTTTTTCAGCGTCAAATCGTTCCTCACGGCTTGCCGCGTCGCAGGCTGGAACCCTGACCGTATCCCCCGGAGTGACATTCCTGCGAATTCATTCCTGAATAGCCACCCAATGAGCGAGACAAAGCGGTGGATTGGCCCAGGAACCGGGAAAGTACGCATGGAGGATACGGATCTGATCAGGCACATGAAGACCGAGCTTGGAGACACAGACGAGAACATGGCGTCGTTCAATCCATTCCGCACAACTCAACCTTTGACCGCTGCAGATCTCCCAGAGGAAGTCCGCGATACGTTGGGCCGAGTCCCCAACAAGACTCCCAGCATGGAGCATCACCGGAGTATGACGGGTCGGCTACTCCTGGACATGTTACGACGGGACATTGCGTACGATGTGTGCAGCAAGAGCCCATTGTCAGGCATCTGTTTCGTCAGTTTCATGATTGACGTTATCATAGTCTTTCAAAAGATTGAAGCGGGGTTGAGTAGGCTCCGGAACCTTCTCTACGTCCAGGTCTATGAAAGGGATCCCGCATGGCGGAAGAGGAAGCGGTACGGCCTTGTCTACCTCGCGCTTCAACGCCAAGATGAAGATTGCTTGAAGGTTATGGCACGGGGGTTTCAGAGCCGTCCTCCGCCATCAGCCTTCAGCTACTGGGACTTGAACTTCGCAGACCACGAAGCTGATGAGGCGAGGATAGCGAAGACGCGCGACGACAACTGCACGGTGATGTAGCGGAGGGAAGCTTAGCGCATAGGTCACTCGTAAGGTAGTTTAGGTCACGAAGACCTGAGCTCTTCTAGACGTGGGGAATCAATGCTGCCTATTTCCTGTCCGTTCAAGCTTCTTGCTCGTGACTGTCCACAGTTGTGTTCGACTCTCATGCCGTGCGTCGTAGAAGTAGGAGTCGTCTCTCGCTGGACACCCCCAAGTCAGACCTGCCACGCTTTGAACATTCCCGCTGCTGAAGTGCGACTCATTCCAATTTTCAGTCGGGCATCATAATACAATCCCAACTGATAAACAGTATTCGTATCTGAGCGAAAAAGAAAATTGAAAAAAAACAATTGGAAGACATCACGGGTCCTGTTCCGGAATTCACCCTCACCACCCAGACTTGCTGGTCATCAAGACCTGCGCCATCGATAAGCTGACGTCTTCAATGCATGCAACTCAGGGTAGCGGTAAGGAGACGGCTAACAATTCCAGGGCACCCCAGGAACAATATCCAGCGCATGGTACCGACGTGCCTTACATGCCTTCCCAGTTAATCAAGCTTTCCTGTCTCGGTCCCGCTAGCATCGCCCAGGCTGGCCGCTAATCCGGCATTGCAACCACAAGAGGCATTAGTACCTTCCGAGCTCGGCTTAGCGGAGCGGGAGATGGTTACTCTGCAGACGGGGCCGTCTGCATCTCACACCTACTATAGCCTCCCCTGCCGCACGATAAGCGGTATAACAAATTGCTTCCGTCGATTGATTGGGGCCATCGCACAAGTGCTTACGATTCTCCTACCAAAGACGGCGAGGCACGCAGCTACAGCTGGTGCAACCAATGCTGTGCCATCGCAAAGCTGTGATGGAAATCCGGTTAACGTCCGTGCCTCGATGTGACGCATCAGATAACACATCGGGGATGGCGAGGTCCAGGTCCTCGGGAGACTTATAATCATAGACTGTCGGAAATGCTCCCGAGTTTTGAGAGGGAAATCTCACCGCCTGCATTTCTAGCATCCTCGGTCCTGAGTTGCTCGTCGCTGTGCCTCTTGCAGTCCCCGAGCTCGAAATGACGCGCGTCCTCCTGCAATTGGCCGCTCTCTGCGCGAGCCTTCAACATGTCGTCGCGCAGTTTGTCCCAGCACCGCAAGATCTCATCACGAAGATGGGCTTCGCCGGTATCCCGGTCCGGTACAAGGAGGTGCCGACCGGGATCTGCGAGATGGACCCCAACGTGAAGAGTTACAGCGGCTACGCCGACGTCGACAAGGACCAGCACATATTCTTCTGGTTCTTCGAAGCAAGAGACGTGGACCCTCTAACAGCTCCCCTGA
Source organism: Coniochaeta hoffmannii (assembly GCA_030052785.1). Lineage (NCBI taxonomy): Eukaryota > Fungi > Ascomycota > Sordariomycetes > Coniochaetales > Coniochaetaceae > Coniochaeta > Coniochaeta hoffmannii. The sequence goes on from JANBVN010000021.1 coordinate 127,378, forward strand.
CGGTCTGGATGAACGGTGGGCCCGGCTCATCCTCTGAGATCGGCCTCTTCCAGGAACTGGGACCGTGCGGCGTTGATATCAACGGCAGCGTTTACAACAACCCGTACTCGTGGTCGACGGTCAGCAACATGCTCTTTGTTGACCAGCCCACGATGGTCGGCTTCTCGTACTCTGTTCCGGTCCGGGGCTACTTGGATGAGGGGGGAGATGTTGTGGTGCTAAAAGAGGGCGAGAACTGTCCGGAGAATGCGACAGATACCTGTGGCACTTGGTCTCTGCCCGACCTGAGCCTCACGCAGAATTCGACGACTAATGCTGCGCCTAATTTTTGGAAGACTTTACAGGGCTTTATGGGCGCTTTCCCTCAGTACTCTAGGAACGGCTTTCATTACGCCTCTGAGTCTTACGGAGGGCACTATGGTCCCGTGTATAACGCGTACATCGAGGAGCAGAACGCGAAAGATATTCCCGGGGCGACGAAGATCGACCTGGAGACGGTCTTCATTGGCAATGGATGGTATGCCGCTCTGATTACCTCTCATCTGGTAAGGACGACAACTGACGCATGTATAGGTTTGACCCAATGATCCAGTACCCAGCGTATTACAACTTTACCGTCTTCCCGGGGAACACCTACGACTACACCTTCTTCAACGAGTCCTGGGCGGACAAGATGTTCGACGCCACCTACGGAGAGGGCAACTGCACCGACCAGCTCCAACAGTGCAAGACCACCGGCGACGACAAGATCTGCGGAGACGCCGATAACTTCTGCTTCGAGTACGTCGAGCTGCTCTACGACCTAGCCAGCGGCCGCGACGAGTACGACATGCGCGAGCTGACTCCCGATCCGTTCCCCTACGAGTTCTACGTCTCCTACCTCAACAAGCCCGAGGTCCTCGCCGCCATCGGCGCCTACACCAACTTCTCCGAGTTCAACGGCGCCGTGGGCACGGCCTTCGGCAACACGGGCGACGACGCGCGCGACTCCGGCACCGTCGAGGATCTGCGGACCCTCGTCGCGGCCGGCGTGACGGTGGCCCTCTACGCCGGCGACGCGGACTACATCTGCAATTGGCTCGGCGTCGAGGCCGTGGCCGGCGAGGTGGGGGTCGCGGGCTGGGAGGGGGCGGGCTACGTCGACGTGTCGACGAGCGACGGCGTCGTGCACGCGCAGACCAAGCAGGCTGCCAAGTTCAGCTTCACGCGCGTCTACGAGTCCGGGCACGAGGTGCCGTTCTACCAGCCCCTGGCGTCGCTGGAGATGTTCGAGCGGGCGATCAAGGGGCTGGATATCGCCACCGGGACGGTGAAGATGGGGCCCAAGTCGTGCTATCATACCAAGGGCACGCCCAAGAGCACGTACCGTGAGGGGAATGCGACTGTGCAGTTTGAGGTGCTGCCGCCGAATTCTACGTATGACCCGTCGAAGAATGGTCCTGGAGCGCCGTGGAAGGCGAGGAGGCATCGGAGGGGTATTATTAATTGATGAGGAATGAGCAATGAGCAGGAGGCCAAAGCTGGTAGAAACAAGTTGAGATCATGACATTATAAGTTTAAGCACTTGACCTTGAGTCTGTACGATGTGACGGAGAGTGCGGACAAATATAGAAAACTTCCAAGTGACCTTCAACCGCGCCAAATTGCATCGGGATCAGTGGAGAAAACCATCTAGGACTGTGACAGCTCATTGTCTCGACACAGCCCAAAGGCAAGAGTATAAAGGTATCATTTTGCACAGGACTTCTAGACTTCCAGGGGACAAGTATGAGTCTCACTATCGTAGCTAGCTAGAAGAACTCATCCATATGCGTAAGCAAGCAAACGCTGCACAACATACATATCCAGTCTCTTGTCTTATATATCGTCTCAAATACCCGTTACCTCATCGCCTTGCTCCAACTGACTCGGTTGCTTCTTGAGCTTAAAGTTATATTCCACCTCCAGGCTCGCCTTCGGGTCATTCTCCCTCGGCTTGAAGTGGACCAGCAAGGAGTCCTTGACCGCGAAAACAGAGTCGTCGGTCAGGTAAGGACCGGAATCGTCAAAGATCTGAGTAGTGATGGGCATATACTCCGGGTGTGTCGTCTGCCAAGAATCGTCAGCAAGCACATTCTACTGGGGAAGTATAGTCATAAGACTTACAATCAAATGAATATGCGCCGGCCGAAACGGGTGCCTATCCAGCAACTGCAGCACCTTCCCAGCCGGGCCATCATACGGGATCGGATACGGCGTCGGCTTGAGGCAGTACCAGCTGTACCTCCCCTCCTCGTCCGTCGTGAACCTGCCCCTCAGGTTGCAGTCCTCCTGGTCCGGGTCCTGCTGCTCGTAGAGGCCGTTGGTGCTGTCCTCCCACACGTCGATCACCACGCCCGGGATCCCTTCGCCGGTCACCGAGTCGACGCACCGGCCGTGCATGTACGTCACCTGGCCGTCGGCGGGCATGGTCTTGATGATGGAGCCGCCGTTGGGGTAGTGGGGCGCGTCCTTGCGGAAGAAGGGGCCCAGGATGGCGGTCGCGGTGTGGGCGTCCTTGGCGTGGGCGGCGGCGGAGAAGGTGATTTCGTCCACGAGGCTTTTGGTTTTGTTGTCAAAAAAAGAAACGTCATTCTTTCAAGTTTAATGAGGAGGAACTCACGACTCGAGACCCAAAACATCGCACAGGAGCTGTCCTTCATTCCGCTTGTCGTTGCTCATCTGCCCAGCCCAGTTGACGAGCTCCACGCCGGCCATCCACTCATCGACGGTGAGGTTAACCTCGCGGGCGAAATCGTGGAGGTGGCGCAGGAGAGGCCCGATGATTTCCCTTGTGCGGGGTGAGGCCTTTGGACCGGTGGCGGCGATGACGCGCTCGGTAAAGGTTGGGTCGTACTTGTGTTCTAGGCTGCCCATTGTCACTGTGTGTCGTCCCTTTCGATATGTGTTGTCTTGATTCAGGGTGTGAGTCTGGGAATGAGTTGGAATGGGATTGTGGATATGTTCGATAGATGACGGTGATGAGAAGATATACAGCGTCGCGAGAGTACTGTTCTGGGTACTCCGACTGGACTCGTACGATCGACCACTATTTCAACATGCGATCGGTGGTAACATGAGCCGGAGAGACCCTTGAATTGAGAGACTATACCTGGGGTAGATGTCCCGATATTCCAATGCCCTCCCATCCATTCGCCGAACCAAGTTACCCGCCCATCCAGCGACGACTGCCGTTTACCCCATCCCCCGTGTTTCTTGTCATTGCAGCCAGCCCCACTGGCGTTTGGTTGAGCATGTGGCACCAGACCAAGCGCACTAACGGCACAAGCTACAACTAGTATGTGGCACCTGTCGGGATGGCTCCGCCGGAATGCTGTTTTACCGGCTCCGGAATCGGCACGGAAGCCCGGAAGACAGGGGGGGCAGAAATGCAGATACAAACGGTGCGGCAGCTGTATGGGCTGATGTAAGCTGCTGATGGCCCGATAACAATTCATGCTTCTCACCACACTCCGCCGCCGGCACATATGGTCGGGTAGCACAATCGCCGCGGATCGTAGGGTAGGACAGAAACGGGCGGCACCGACGTTCAGGGGACGATCCAAAGAAATCGGAGCTTGGCAAGATTCGGATCGGCCCCGCACGCTGCTCTCGTAAGCTGATTGGATCGGGTAGCTTAAATCCGATCGGAAGGCAGACATCAGGCAACAAACCTGTACGCGAGTCATGGGAAGAGGTTGCAAAGTGCTTGCCCTTCGTCACGCAGGTTGTGATGGTCACGTTGCGGTCGCGCCAAACGGACGAAGCATGAATGACTCGACGCTTTTCTGATTCGCGGAGCGCTCACTGCCTCTCCGCGTTGCCGAGTAGACGAAGAGACCATGCAAAAGATGAGCCGGACGATGAGGTGAGCAACGAAGTTCGCAAGATGGGGCGAGAGTGTAGTCGGATCCCATCTGAACCTACGTATATCTTCAGTGATGTACACTCCCTTCCTGCCTTCGCGTCCCATTAATATACGCCCTATCCTGCGCCACGCCACGCATTCGAGATCTCCCAGACTCTCGACACAACGCTTCGGACATCCAATCGGTCGAATGGACCTAAGAGTGTCGTGAACCTTTGTCACTGGACTACCAAGTGCGGCTCCGAAGGTACGCGCCGCCAACTAACATCCCAGATTTGGCAAGATCATCTTTGGTCATGGGAAACGAGGAAATGGTGTGAACACTGGAGTTGTGTTCTGGGTTGGCTGTGCCAGATGGAATCATGGAAGCCAATGTTCTCCTCGAGAACGACGGTCCGCGACTTTGTTCGGCAAGAAACCTTGGCTTCTGTACCTACCTTACGTTGGATACTACCTCCTACACTAGTTAAAATGTTGACGACGAATAAAAGCAATACAATATCAAAAGGCATTCGCTGGCGGCGGTTGATGTTCTTGGCAACCACAGCATGTGTCTGTCAACCACCAGTCCCTTCTAATTACCCCGCATTAGCCCTTGCGCTTCCCCCGCACCAAGCAACCGATCGACCCGTGGACGTGCCGTTGTCTGGGGAAGAAATCGACCACTGCATCCTCTCGCTGGCGATCTGATCGCCTGTGAAACTATGGCTGTTTTTGCTTCGCCAGTGTACCACCACCGCGTGATCTTGGTACCTGTGTCGGTTTTCTGGCTGATGTTGATGATGCTTGAAATCAGTTGAATAAGTGTGATCTTGGGAAGCACACCGACATGACAGGCCAATTACCCCTACCAATACCGAACGCGAGGGTGTCAGACTTTCCGCGACGGCGCACGAAGAAGGCGTGCCTGACCTGCCAGAGGAAGAAGCTCAAGGTAAGTAATAACCCTCGGTAGCCTTACGGATTGGTCCGAATTGACGGATCGTGTGTGACACAAACAAACAGTGCAACGGTCTACAGCCCTGTGCGACCTGTGTTTCGCGTAACACAGCCTGCACCTACGCTCCTAACTCCCCCGACATGTCCCGCTCGAGGGCGAGGTACAGCAATGCGAGCTCAACCCATCCTTCCTATGCCTCGGCGAACAGGCAGCCACAACAAAGCCAGACGAGTGTCTTTGCGCCGCACAACACGAACGAGCGCATGACGGATGGCTTCAACCTTTCCCCGACGACGGCGATTGGCGCAAGGCAGAGGCGGGGAACCGCCGCGAGTGATGCGAATGATAGCTCGGCGGGCAGTGCGGCTGCAAACCTTGCGCCGCGACCGATGGAACAGACGTATCGGGGCGGCGGGGAGGGAAATCGGCCAAGCACGAGCACAAATATCCTTGGTGTAAACACAGAAGAGTCGCCGGTCAACACTGCAGCGGGGAATCGCGATGGTTTTGGGGTCGCGGCTGGGAGTGGCAACAGGTCACATGGCGGGCAGAAGCATGCAGACGACGCCAATGCAGATGAGATGTCCAAAGCGTTCAGCGGTGGGCCGAATGGAGTGACCGAGGGGGAGCGCTTGAACGAGCAGAGTAGGCTGCTGAATGACGGAAAGGGGAGACTGTGTAAGTTAGCCGTTTCTGCAAGAGGTCCAAATTTCACCCCTGCAACGCTGACGTTCCAGTCCAGTATACCTCGGCGACTCAGCGTCGTTGTCCTATCTCGATACCATTCGGCGGCTGGTCGAGAATACTTTGGGTCCGTCCGACTTCACCAGGGATCCACATCGACACAAGTTAGTAGAAGGCTCGATAACAGTCCAGAAGAAGCCGACGCATGTTCTCCCGGATCGCGAAGCAGCAGAGTTCCTGATCGACTCTTTCTTCTCCAATGTGAGCGCCTTAGCCTCGCCTTTGAGAGCTTGAAGCGCTGCTAACCCATCGCAGACCGTTGGTATCCTCTACATCCTCGACCGCGAGGCGTGGGCGCGTGAAGTTGCGCAGATATACGAGAATCCCCTCGCGGTGGAGCAGTCCCGGCTCAGCATACTCAACCTTCTCTTCGCAGTGGGACTGCAGATGACACGCAGCGGCGCCGCCCACAGCTTCCGCGAATCGCAGATCCTGAAGCGCCTCGACGCAAGCCCCGTCGACCGTGCAGAACTGTTCTACCTCAATGCGACGTACCTCAACGACCCCATCCAGGGATTTGAAGACGGCGACATCACGAGCATACAGGCGCTGCTGCTCATTACGGTCTTCATGTTAACAGTGGCCAAGCGGAACGCGGCGTGGGCCTACTTCGGGATGGCTGTTCGGAGTGCTTATGCTCTGGGACTGCACAGGAAGGAGACAGATCTCGGTTTCGCACCTGCGGAGCAGCGCACGAGGAGGAACATATGGAAGTCGCTGTATGTGATGGACTGCTTCATCTCCGCCATGCTCGGGCGGCCCAACAGCATCAACACCCGCGACGCGCCGCATTCGTCCTATGCAAGCGAAGAAGACGACTTAGAGGGCAAGGAAGGCATCGAAGCCGATGCCCTGACAGCGTCGGTGAGGGCTTCACAGCTAATTGGCGATGTGCTGTCGTACGTCTACGCCGAGCGGAAAATCAGCGTCAAACTCGCGAACCACCTGTCGGCGAGGTTTCACTCTTGGAAGGCATCTCTCCCGCCCGTCTTACACTGGCAGAACATCAGCCTTCCCAACGAGGATCCGCGGACGACGCTCGCGCAACTGCATGTCAACCTGTCGTACTTCCACGGCATAATATTGCTGACTCGACCGTTTCTGCTGCAGAAGATTATCAGCCTAACACGCGCGAGCAGGGGAGACGGGGGAATACTGGGCCAGTCGAAGGTAGACGGCAAGGAGGAGACGAGCAGCGCCAGGGCGGAACCATTTCCCCCGGCATGTGTGCGGAGCGCCGTGTACAGCATCGACGCCGTGCAGAGCGCGTTGTTGAAGCGGGCGCTTCCAAGGAGCGACCCCTTTGTGATGTGAGTACTGCACACTTGGCCTGCCATGTCGAGTGGAAAAGCCCTACTCACCATAATCCTCTCAGATACTGGCTCTTCAGCGCCGCCCTCATCGTCTTCTCCAACGGCTTCGCCAACGTCTGCACCGACGTTGACACGACGCACGCCATGCAGACGGCGCTAAACCTGCACCAGTACCTCGGCGAGGTCGACCCGTTGGCGAGGCGGTATAACCAGATCCTCGTCGCCTTCCACGCCGCGATATCGAGGAAGGAAATGGTCGCTTCCAACGACCCGCCGACATCTACCAGGGCGAGCAGCGAGACCATATTCAACGCATTCTTCGGAGGTCTCGGCGCGGTCCGAGTAGGCAGTAACGCGGCACAGCCGCTGAATGCCGGGTCCGCTTCGTCGTTGGACCACCGTCGGCGGGACTCGCACAACCTTGGCTCATCCACTAACATGAACAACGCCAACATCTCGTCCAGTATTCAGGCCGGCCCAGACTGGCAGCCTTACTTCCAGCCCTCATCTGTGCAGAGCAACTCGATCCCAGGAGCATTAGCGACGGGCGGCGAGGGAAGCGCGGGCATGATGGGCGCCGCCGGGACGGGGATCAGCCCGCCAGACTATTGTCTCGACTTTGACGCATTCTTCAATAGTGTTGGCGCGGTCGGGAGCGAGAGCGTGGGCCAAAGCCAGGACATGTATGCGCAGGATTTGTGGATGCCGCTTTATGGAACGATGGATGTTGGTTAAGTGTATGTATGATAGAAGAACGGTGGACGGGACGGCCAAAAAGTTTCGCGGTGTCTTGTTGATATTGGAGAGTTGGAGTTCCAGGACGCCTCTCTCTTGGGCGGATCTACCACAGCGGGTTACGGGTACCAGGTGGTAAAAGTAACTCCGATCTACCGGCTACGGCCCGGAAGGGCTGTGTTGCGGATTCGGGAGCTGCATGTGGGCTGCGCAAATGGTTCCCGTCCGTTCTGCGGGTAGCTCGACCCACTGTGACGCTTCACATGCATGTAGGACCCTTTAACTGACGGGAAAAGTTGATGCATGCCGTCACCAATGTCGGCTATCATTATTCCCAAGCACAAATAAGCTCTGGCTCTAACTGTACGCGCGTTTTCTCTTGCAAAAGTGCTGCCCGTATTCGGGCTCTCCAGCTACATTGTTCACCTCGTCCCTAAGATACATCGTTGCCAAACATGACGTCAACGCACACCCCGCAGCACGAGAGTGTAGCCGACTGGTTCAAAGCCTTCTACGCCGTCTCTGACGATGGGACAGCGCACGAGGCTTACCCTTCCTTCTTCGCCGAGGATGCAAAGCTCATTATGGGGGACAAAGTCGCCGTCGGGCGTCAAGGTATGACTCCCGGTTCTCGTTATCATCCCGCTCCGGCCAGGACCATTCCTCGAAACCTTTATCATGACGCCGGACCATTTCGTCTCCCAATTTTACTTCCAAGACAATGACTGATCCCGACTCAGAAATCCTGAAAGTCCGCACCGAGATGTGGGCGTCCGTCTCGAGCCGGCACCACACATTCGAGTTCTTCACTAATCCGCAACAGCCGAACACGTATCTGTTGCAAGGGACCGTGAGGTACGGCTTCAAAGACGGCAGGGAGGGCAATATGGAGTGGGTGGGTAAAGCCGTGTTCGACGGCGAAGGCGGCGACAGGAGACTGGGGTTCTATCAGGTCTTCCTCAATGCCGGGAAGAGGTAGATCGGGGGAAGACGCAGGGCGAGAAGACGTAGATCGCATGGAGTTACAGTGTCTTAAGTGTTCTATACTAGCTTTTACCAATGTCCAACAAGACACCCTCGACAAACTCTCCCACTAACCTCGCAACCTCCTCATGCGCCTCGAGTACATGCCAGTGCCCAACCCCATGCAACACCCTCTGCTCCTTCCTCTCACTCCCATACCTCTCCATAATCCCCGTACTCCCCTCCACCGGCGCCGATCTATCCTCCTCACCCGCAATAACCAGCAGCGGCACCCTAATCGCCCCGTAATCCGGAACCCCCGCCTCCGCAATGGCGCGGCACAGCGATATGTACCCCTCGGGATCGCTAGCCAGCAGCAACGCCCGTATAAACGCGTGCACCAGCGGCGTGGCCCGGCCCCCCGTCGCCGCGGTCGGAATCGACAGGGCCAGCGGCTCCATGCCGCCAGCCTCCACGACGCCGATTCTCTTGCTAAACGCCTCGGCCGCGCCCGGGTTCGGGTTCACGGGCCCGATTAGCACGACGCCCTTGATCCTGGGGTCTCTCAGGGCCGTCTCGGAGGCGACGATGCCGCCCATGCTGTGGCCCACGACGACCGCGTTTTCGGGCACCTGTCCCCGGAGGCTTGACAGGAGCGCCAGGGCATCGTCGGCTATGCTCGTGGTGGTGTTGCCCGCGCTGCTGGTGTAGGGGGATAGGCCTGCTCCGTGGGTGTCGATTGCGAGGACTGTGTGGCCTAGGGAGGTGAGGTGGGGTGTTATTGGTGCGTAGAAGGAGCTTGAGCTGCCGAGGCCGTGGATGCAGAGGAGGGTGAGGGCGGGTTCTTGGGCGGGACCGCGGTTGGGGGCGGTGAGGGCGTAGAAGAGTTTCTTGTTGTTTACTTGTGCGAAAGGCATGTTGGCGGTGAGGGGGTCGTCTGCTTGGAGAGGAGTCCAATGTCAAGCAAGACGATCGCGAGATGGGCTGGACCTCTGCACCCGAGCACTGATGCGTGGTGGGTGGTGGTGGTGGCGGTGGTGCACCAACGATTGATCACAGCTCCGATAAGGTGATAAGAGATGTAGCTTCTGCTGAAAGGCGCTAAGATCTTCGAGAATCTCTGCATCGGACACAGAGGGGTTCCCAGTAGACAGTGGTTGAAGCTTAGCAACCCCGCGACCCTGCCCACGCCCACGCCACACTGCACTTCTGACTTACACGGTATCCACTCGGGTTGCGCCTTTGTGGCGGTGGGGCGCTTCTCCAATTGCTGTTCCACCAATCGGCAGCAGGGAAAGATGATCCAAACTATACCCACTTCGGATCGGATACTGCGGGAGTAATTCTAGGGGCACGCGAGTAATTGTCGAGTGGTCGATGCGAATCATGCGATGTCGGGAAAAGCTTCTGTCAAGATGTACTGCGGACAGTATTATCAGCATTAGCATTCAAGGCGAAACCATTTCTCCCTATGAGCGGGGAGGCTGGGCCGAGGTCGCAAACCCAGTGGGTAGCGATGTGACGTCTTGTCTCCCGCCGCTCGACGGCGAGACGGGGCCTCCGTCTAGCTGCCGAAGTCAGCCCACTTGACAGTTATCTCCATCTTTAACCCGTGTCAGAGTGGCGTTCAAGTGTCGCGGACGGGAAAAACAGAACGATAGTGCTATTGCTTTACTCCGAGCCTTGCTAGTTAAAGCTCCCAGCATCTAGACCGAGTTCGTATCTTATCAGCTTATTCTTTCTTGTATAATTTTTTGAATTGAGTGGTGCTCCTGTTCTCTAGATGTCAGGGATATTGCTCAACATGCACGAAAGATTCCTCACTAGTGGCGGGCTCACCGATGAGACGGGAAATGTTGCAGAACTCCGGACGTACAGTCCGAAGGCTGAAGCGCAGCGAATTCTGGATATGCTACTGCAATTTAAGGAGGAGTTGCACTTGCCTGAGAATATCACGGACAAGTTGAAGGACCTCGAGTTCACAGCGGAGAAGAACCAGGTGTATTTCCCTATCCCTTTCAAGGAAACAGAGACGACTGCTGCCTTGAAGGCTATCGAGGGCTTGGTTGCAAGCTGCATTGCGGATTTGCGTTTCGGAGAGAAGCAGAGACATATCGAGATCAGCCTGGAGCAAACAACTTGCTTTCTGTTTCAGACATACCTCTCGACTATTGATGGGCTCGGTAAATATAGTCCGGGTGTCAAGAGCAAGCTCAAAGGTAAGGATGACTACTCGTGACAGAACCTAGTGTTTGTTATTGATATTCACAATTCTTGTATAGACACGGACCTTGCCCAAGCACAATCCGATCCATACCGACGCATGTCAGCAAATTTGTATGCCACCAAAACGCCAAATACTTACTTCCATATCCACGGAAGTCTAGAAGCAAACACCACTCTCGCCATGATTGGACTGCCGCCATTCCGCCCGGACCTGAAAACGATTGACGAGATATCCGACGAGATCGAATCCCACGTGCAGCAGTTCACAGTCGAGGAACTGGAGCAGATGAACAAGGAACGTCGTCAAGCGGGTGTCACTGCCATGAAGTATGAAGACTTCATCGCGACTCCTCACGGGCAGATCAACAACAAACTTCCCCCGTGGGCCATCACAAGTCTAGAGACAGAAACCCCAGCCGCGCCATTCTCCCAAATCGAAGCTGGTGGCAGACCACAGATCCTCAAAGGAATCAAGGTCCTGGAGCTATGCCGCATCATCGCCGGCCCGTGCATCGGCCGCATCCTAGCCGAGTACGGCGCCGACGTGCTGAAAATCACCTCTCCGAACCTGCCCGACGTTCCCTGGTTTCAGGTGGACGTGAACATGGGAAAGCACGCGGCAGAGCTTGACTTGAAGACCCCAGAGGGACGGGAGGTGTTTGAGAGGTTGTTGGAGGATGCAGATGTTGTTCTCGACGGCTACAGGCCCGGCGCTATCGAGAAGCTGGGCTACGGACCGCAGGCGCTCGTCGAGCGCGGCCGCAAGCGGGGAAAGGGATACGTGTATGTAAACGAGAACTGCTTCGGGTACGAGGGCGAGTGGGCGTATCGTGCCGGCTGGCAGCAGATTGCGGATTGTGTAAGTCTTCTTTTCCCGCCTCCTTTCTCAAGCCCTATATCCTGACAGGGACAACTACCTAGGTGACCGGCATCGCCTGGGCGCAAGGCGCATTCATGGGGCTCGATGAGCCGGTGATCCCTCCCTTTCCAATCTCGGATTACGGAACCGGCGTTATGGGCGGGATTGCTGCTTTGACCGCTCTGTACCATCGCGCCACAAAGGGCGGCTCATATCATGCAAAGGTCTCGCTGATCCAGTATGACCTCCTGTTGTTCAAGGCCGGGCAATACGACGAAGCGACAAAGCATGAATTGTTGGCGAAGCAGGATGAAGAGTTCTTCAAGCTGAGGCACAACCATTCCGTAGACCATATATCGGGCACGGTGCTGAAGAGGATGCGGGAGCTTTACCCGGACCTGTTCGGGGAGAAGAGCCCGTACAAGGAGACGTGGCACAGCGCCGGATACAACGCCACTGTCAGTGCTGTCAAGCCCGTGGCGAAGATTGAAGGTGTGGATAACTCGTTTACGAGGGCATGCAGGCCGAATGGCATGGATAAGCCGAGCTGGGACTTTGAGAGTGAGGATGGCGACAAGAGGCTGACTTGCACTTGAGGGAACATGCAATTGGTTATGGCCGAGGAACAAGATCTAGATATAAACTTGCGGCATCTTGCATACCACACAGATCTATAGATATATCCGATTTCATAGTACGATGAGCATATGCAGCTGGTAGCTATAGAGGACACAGTGTCGATGATCCTGTATATCGATGAGACTGTCCATCTATCACAGAAAGCTATGGTAATTTCATGGTAACGTCCCTTGAGAAGATATTACTCGTATAATATACTTGGCTTGGGTTGTCCTTGCTTCTTATGACACTCACACAGTCATATCGAGTTTCCCGTCTTGTCAGCCTTCTGGAATCGTCAGCCATACAGCCACTACGGCCTGCTCGGTCCTTAGGAAGCTTTTCGTGTAATGCGTAATGACATTGTTACACCTATACTTAGTGTTGTATCCTGTTGCACACAAAAGCTTCCAACGTGTCATTTATAGAATCACCATGACCAGTTGACTGGGCCAAGATAGACTTGAAGCTTCCAGTCTCATTCATTGAAGTTTTGCAGCTTGAAGCTCCTCACGAAGCTCGTCACTCTACCATCTTGTTACTCTAGTGGCAATAGTAGCGATCATCAGATATGCAGCATGATGTCTTCCCACATATAACTCATCATTATAGCGTCTGCCAGCGTTAACAATATCACTTACGCGACTACAGTAGTATTGGTCCCTGCCGTCCAACACCTAAAATTCCACCTCTAGATTCAGAACTTCGAAATAACCCACTTCACACCTTCGATGATGTTGGCCATGGCGACCTCGCCCTTTTTCAAGCCCGGTACAATCCAGAACAAATGCGGAAACCCCTCGTAGTAATCCAGTTTCGTGCTGACTCCCGCATCTCTCAGAGCCTCCTCGAAGACCAACGAATCGTCGCGCAGGGGGTCCTTGCCGCAGGCTACAAGGTAGGTTGGTTGGAGAGATGATAGGTCTCGGCTCAGAAGGACGGAGTAGGCTGGATCGTCTGGGGGCGGATTGTATGCATCTGGACAGACGAATCAGTCATCAAAATTGCACACAACAAGCCCGGAAAGGACGATAGATTGGCAACAGCATGACGTTACTTACCAAGATATACATCCAGCGACGCCTCGTCGATGATAGCTGAATCAGCGTTCTGTTCCCTCTTGAATTTCTCAGCCAGGTGCGACGGCACGGCCGACGGAGCACAGGTCACCGGGCCAATCGCGACTACACCGTTGACTTTGTGGTGTTGTTGCTGGGTCAGGCTCAAGCAAGTGCTGATGGCCAATGTCGCTCCAGCCGACTGCCCAATCACGAAGCCTAGCGAGGGTGAACCTCCGTACTTCGAGATATTCTCGCATGCCTGAATTGCGTGCATTGTCAGTGAAATTTGTACCTCGGTAGCACCCTATCCGGACGTTGTATCTCACCCATTTGTATGCCGTCTTCGCGTCGTCGTGGGCTGCCGGATACTTGTGCTCTGGCGCCAGGCGGTACTCGACGGATACTATAACGCATGGCGTGGACATTGCAATGACGCGGCAAAAGTCTGTAGTGGCGGGAGATATTTCGGATCAGCACAGAGTGATAACTGCCACATTGAGGGCCTCCGCTGACAACCAAGTGCATACAACGCAAGCAAGAGAAATAAGTTCACTCACAGTCGTCAGCCTCGATGCCACCCATGACGAAGCCGCCGCAGTGATAGCTGGGCACCAATCGAACATTAGCATACTGCTGCCCCTCCCGTTTACGGGCCAGCTATGAAAGACTTACTACACGCCGAAAGGCAGATTATCTTTGCCTTCCTTCGGGCTGTATACACGCAGGAGGAGATTGTCTGATGCCATCACGTCTTCGATGTCGAGTGTGTCTGGCAGGGGAGGAAACAGGGGGCCCAGGGCAGCGCCCAGGGCGTTGAACTGGGCTCGCTGCTCGTCCACCGTCCCGCGGAGGACGCTGCGCCCACCGAGCTTGGCTTCCATCTGGAGACGGGGTTTCAATCAGCATTGCTCCTCCATACATTATGCGGAGACCGGAATTTCCGAGCGATGTATAGGCGCTTACCTCGAGCCACTCATCGGCATAGGGCGTCAAGACTGCTTGTGACATGATGAATAGATCTTGTCTTTTTGGCTGCGTCGAGGCGTAAGGCTGTCCAAAATCAGAGTATATCAAAGGAGAGGTTCCAGATCGTCAATGCGTATCTCTTTCACGTATTGCAAGTAGATTGACTAGTGTATTTTAAGGGAGATGCTCTGTATATCGCGAGTGGCGGTAATATACAGGCTCGTTCCCCGCCCGAGCAACCGAGCTACAAGTCATCTCTTGGCCCAGCTTTAGTCCGCCGACACCTCCGCTCAAGTTCCCACAATGGAAGACTACAGAGAGCTACTTGTCTAGACTAAACACTAGTTGGCGTTGGCATCAATCCGGGGATGCTGCTTGGGCGCGGGGTCACTCCGCAGGACAATTTGCATTTTCCATATCAATTACACGTGAAGCTCTATTGGCGGATGCCCGGGCTCGGCTTTTGTCTCAATTGGTGGAGTGCACCGAGTCAACAAGGCCTGCTGCGTCGATTGGGTACGTACTCGAGATTGACGGAATTTCCGCCGGGATATGAATTCCGGTCCAATGCATGGTGTGAGTCGCCAAGCCTACGTTCCCCTCCAAGGAAATCCAGGTGACCACAACTGTGCCTTCCCAGACGAGCTAATGCAAGTGCTCTCGAACTTGAAAGCCACCCAAGAGTGACTCGGAAAGATATGAATCTGATAATTTGTGTCTGGAGCGGCCATGATGCCTTCTACTGAGTGGGGCGGGCCAAACTTCCATGCTGATTGTGTTCTGCCCACAGGGACGTCTAATTGTCTTTAATATGGAACTCAGGAGCTGTCACTCGAATGGAACTGGCGATACCTTCATGTGAACCACGGAGCAGTCTCAGCATAAGCAGATATCAGACACTTGGTGCAATGGAAAGCAGGTCCTCTGCCCGTCGAGATCCTGGTTCAACGACGAAATGGCAGGTTCTTTGTAGTCGTAAACGTCCTCGTCATTGCTATCTTCCATAGCTACTGCATTTGTGCTTATTTGTATACATAAAACGCCAAGTCCTCATTCCTCTCCTCGCGAGCCGTCAGACCGTTGCCCATGAACCGGAAGCTGTTCTTCGAGTTATACTCGATGTCAAAGTCCTCGCCACGGATATTCTCCAGAATCTCTTTGTAGTGGAGGATAGAGCCCGCGTACATGGCCGTTACCTTGCCGTCCGTTTTGCCGTTCTTGTACCAGCTGCGGCACCCGCTCGTCCAGACGGTGCGCTTCAAGAACTCCTGGCTGTACTCATTGTAGTCACGGACGGCTCGGTCCTTTACTGTGACGGCACTGGAACAGAAAGCAGTGTTAGCTGATCATTCTCAAAGTCTTTTTGAAGGAGTTTGACAGAGGCAGCAAGCATTGTGCGAAACCCACCCGATATCTTCTGTAGCGATCTTCTTTGCCCATCTGAGCATGTATTGGGCGGTCCATTCCATGACCGCCAGGAGCGAGCCATGGCCCACCGGGCAGTTGGGGCCGTTGAAGATGAAGTAGTTGGGCATGCCTGGGGCGCAGGTACCGAAATATGCCTCGGGATTGTCAGCCCACTCGTGGTCCAGTCGCTTGCCGTTGGCTCCGACCAACTCGAAGCTTGGCTTGAAGGAAACGTCAAATCCCGTCGCGGCAACGATGATGTCGAACTCTTCCACGCCCTTGGAGGTCTCTATGCCCTTCTCGGTGATGCGGATAATAGGATCAAAGTCGCAGCGCGTATTGGGCTCCTGGAGTGCCTCGAGATAGCCGTCGCCAGGCGTCAGGCGCCGACATCCAACCTTCCACTCTGGGACCAACTTCTCAATGAGGTCTTTCCTGCCATTAAGCCGGTCGAGCATCATCTTTGAGAAGGCCTCGTGTACTGCGAGTTGCTGTGGCGAGTCGTTCAACAACGCGTAGAAGAACTGATTGAAGCTATCCCGGTTGGTCAGCGTCACGCATCTTCTGCCATGTCGTAGTGTATAAAGCATCACGTACCCGTGCTCAATGCTCTTCCGCATCTTCAAGAGTTCCTCGGGCTTCTCCCGCAACTCCCGCTTTTGCTCTTCCGTGTATGTGAAGTTCCTGCCGTCCTTTGTGTACTGTGCGGCGTAATTGGAGCTGATCCATGTCGGGCTTCGGATGTAGTTGACCAGCTTTTCAGCCGTCTTTTGTATCTGGGGCACGATCTGGATGGCTGATGACCCATTGCCAATGACACCCACTCTCTTTCCGTCCCAGTTGCAGCTCTCGTCCCTGGACACTCTGTTAATGGAGCTCTCCAAAAACAAAAAGGCCTCACTGGTGCGATACGTACCATCTAGCACTGTGCAGCAACTTCCCCTTGAAGGAATGAAGCCCCTCGATATCAGGCCACTTCCACTTACTGTCACAACATTAGCACATATGGCAGTACGAACATGTATTTCAGACATACTTCAAGATGCCAGAGCCGTTGACAAGTATGTCGGCCTCGTCTTCGACAATCGACCCCTTGCAGTCCGCCTTGATCTTCCACTTCTTCGCCCCATCATCCCAGACGGCGCTCTTAACTGCCGAGTTGAACTGGACGTCGCGGTCAAGGTCGTACTTGATCGTTGTCCTCTTGATGTACTCCCAGATCTCTGGACCTTTGGCATAGAAGCTGGTCCAGTCTGGGTTAGGCTCAAACGAGAAGGTATAGATATCTGCAATTGTCAGACGGATTAAGCACGAGTACAGCCCAATGATTACTGACGGGCAGGAACATCACTGGCGCACTTGTTAGCAACGGGGCCATCAATCATTCATGGGCTTTGGACAGGAGCATACCAGGCAACACCAGGGTATCTATTCTCTAGCCAAGTTCCACCAACGTCATGGTTCTTCTCGTAGATCTTTAGATCAATGAAGTCTTCCATCCCCATGTCGCGCAGGTGATACGCAAGCATCAGGCCGGAGTAGCCGGCGCCGATGCACACCATGCGCAGCTTCCTAGGTGCGAAGACATGCTTCTCGAGGATCGGCACCCAGTTAGGTGCGTGAAGTGCTTCAGCTGTTTTAGATGGGATGCTATCGGCCACCTCAACGTGCTCGAGGCCAAGATCTTTCTCGGCAATATGCATCGGGACTTTGGTCTGACGGTTGCCCTCGGTATGCTGCACTGAGGAAAGCATTGTTAAGATGCCAGAGAAGCGCAGCTCCAAGGCGGCCAAAAAGAAGGTGGTTATATACGAGGGCGTGATAATGGATGTATCTACTCAATATGGATGTCAAAGGGTTGCCCAAGCTTTCATATAGGTCGTTCCAGTTCTCAGTAAGATAGACTTGACAGTTCTTCAGCTCTTGACTGCTGTGTCTTTGGCTACAGACCCCAGGACTGGTAGGACCTTGGAAGGAATGTACATGACTGGTGGAACACTGCGGTCTGTTCGAGCCGAAGTTAAGTTCCGGAAGACTATCAGCCCCTATTGCCTCAGTGATGTACCTCAGAATACATGGTGGCCTTCCGACCCAATGCCATCCAGGTTCCGCGCCACGAATCTACCCGTGCCAACAATGCCACACAGAGCAAGAGGCTGAGGGAACGTGATACTAAGATACCGAAGAAGATTCAGTTTCCGGATGCCTCTTTCGCCGGTCATCCTAGCGTCCTTTTTGCCGTGATCAGTTCAACTCTTGCTGGTGTTGAGATTGCCTAACCCTTCCCCCTTTTCAAACATCGTCACCGGATCGGGGCCTGGGCCAATGAAGGTAAGGTAAGTTGAATCACGAAACCGGGAGCTGACCTCCTTCAGGATAGCGATAAGCGGAGCCGCAAAGTGCGGATTGTGGGGTATGGGGATATGGGGATGGGGAAATGGGATGCGCAGGACGGGGGAGGGGGTGGGATGCGCCCCGGAACGGGTAACTGTTCGGTACCTCTGGCATCCGGCTTGGCAACGAAACTATGCCACGTTGAGATATTCTGAGGCTGTTCATCAAAGATTACCGGCTGCTTAGATCCGATCACAAGACCGTAATGGAGTCCCGCACTAGATGGACGTATCCGTGCTTATCACCGACGAAGGGGAAGTCAGCGACCAAGCTGACGGTATTCTCGTTGCGGCTTATATCCCGGCGCCCTCGTCGCGATAGTCCTACATAGTCCTACATATCCCATCTCCTAGTCAGACATTTAGCCGAATATCCTTCTACATCGCCAACATCAGTCAGTTCTTCGACACAAGTGGTCACGTCAGCCACGATGCCTCATAAAACCGACGCTACCAATGGCACTGGCACGGACTCTTCGAAAGTAGATGTCCTGATCGTTGGCGCCGGCCCGGCGGGGTGAGTGGAATGCGACACTGTCCCGAAAGGTCGCTCGTACTAACCGGACTTCCTTTAGCATGATGGCTGCGACATGGTTTGCACGGTGCGGGATCAAAGCCCGGATAGTCGACAAGCGCGGCACAAAGATCTTCAACGGCCAGGCCGACGGCCTGCAATGCAGGACACTTGAGATCCTCGACTCCTTCGGGTTTGCCGACCGGGCGTGGAAGGAGGGAAACCACATGCTCGAGATCTGCCTGTGGAACCCCGACGAGAAGGGCGTGATCCGTCGCTCAGACCGCATCCCGGATACTATTCCGGGGATCTCCAGGTTCCAGCAGCTTGTTCTGCACCAGGGCCGCATCGAGCGCTTCTTCCTCGACTCGCTCAAGGAGCATAGCGACATCCGCGTCGAGCGCGGCGTCATGCCAAAGTCCTTAGAGCTGGACGAGTCGGCGGCTGAAGACTACGACGCTTATCCCATCAAGGTCGTGCTCCAACATCTAACAGAGGAGGAGATTAACCCCGTACAGAGTAAGGCAACTGCGGGCAAGGCAGTATCTGATGGCCTCTTTCGCAGCAATTTGGCCCCAGATGACACCGAGGAGCTGCTCAACAAGGCGGCCAACAACAAGGCCGGCACAGAAGAGGTCATCCAGGCGAAGTACATGATCGGATGCGATGGTGCACACTCCTGGACGAGGAAGGAGTTGGGCTTCAGGCTTGAGGGCGAACATACCGATTATATATGGGGCGTTTTGGACATCGTTCCCATAACCGATTTCCGTAGGTACACCCCAGAGGGGAAGTCAAAATCGCTTTGTGCTAATGCTGTGACAGCCGACATCCGCCAAAGGTGCGCGATTCACTCCGCCAACTCTGGATCAGTCATGGTCATTCCAAGAGAAAACAAGCTTGTCCGCCTCTACATCCAGATGACGCAAGTAGAGAAGGGAGGAAACCCAGTGAGTCACGACATACGAATGAGAACTCCGGAAATTCATAAGTTACTGACGGTTGCGAAAATCAAGATCGACCGCAGCAACATCACCCCAGACATGATCTTGAAGTGCGCCCAGCGCATCCTAGCCCCTTATAAGCTCGATTATAAGTACTGCGACTGGTGGACAGCATACCAGATTGGGCAGCGGGTGGGCACCAACTTCTCTAAAAACGAGCGCGTCTTCCTAGCCGGCGATGCCGTGCACACCCACTCGCCCAAGGCCGGCCAGGGCATGAACGTCAGCATGCAGGACACCTACAACCTCTGCTGGAAAATCGCCTCCGTGTTGAAGGGCACCTCGGACCGTTCCATCCTCAAGACGTACCAGTCCGAGCGACGCCGCATTGCGCAGGATCTCATTGCCTTTGACCACAAGTTCTCCCGCCTCTTTTCTGGCCGTCCGGCGAAAGACATGATGGACGAGGCGGGCATCAGCATGGCCGAGTTCAAGGAAGCCTTCGAAAAGGGGAACCTCTTCGCCAGCGGGACGGCCGTCGACTACGGGTCCAGCGTCATTGTCGCCAAGGCCGGCAGCAGCGAGGAGCAGGGTGACGGCACCGACGTCGGGCAGAAGTCCGACGCGCTGCGGGTGGTCGGCAAGCCAGAGCTCTCGAGCGTCATCAAGCTCGGCATGCGCATGCCCAGCTTCAAGGTGCTGAACCAGGCGGACGCCCGCCCCTGGCACTTCCAGGAGGTCCTCCGCAGCACGGGCCAGTGGCGCCTCGTCGTCTTCGCCGGCGACGTCTCCCAGCCCGCGCAGATGGAGCGCGTGCAGAAGCTGGGCGCCAGTCTCGCTGCCCCGGACTCCTTCCTGCGTCGCTTCACGCCCGCCGGCGAGCGTATCGACTCCGTCATTGAGGTATTGACGATCCACAGCGCGCCGCGCGTCGACGTCGAGCTCACCGACTTCCCCGAGATCTTCCGTCCCTTCAGTGACCGCGATGGGTGGGACTATTGGAAAATTTACGTCGACGACATGTCCTACCACGAGGGCCACGGGGAGGCGTACAAGAACTACGGTGTTGATAAGACGAGGGGCTGCGCTGTGATATTGAGGCCGGACCAGTACGTCTCATGGATAGGCGAGCTTGAGGACGTGGAGGATATGGATAAGTTCTTCAGTGGGTTTATGCTGCCACGCAACTGAAAAAAGCCCAGGTGTATGTAGAGGGTAAAATGAACAAGGTCTCCCTGATTTGAAGCGAGTGTACTAAGTTCAAATCGACTTTTCCTGCTCCCGTTGCATCGACCACACGTACATATGGTACTGGCCTTGGCATACAACCAGGCATAGAACTCCTCTTTCCAGGTATATTCCGTTTCCCAAATTTCCGGCTGCGTCGAGGCACTAAACTGTCAGAGCATCAGAGTAAGAGTCAGAGTCGTTCCCGAGCACAGTTATCCTCTCCTGTCCGCAATGGAAGCCCAGCAATTTCACTTGGGGAAGTGGTGAATAGTACACTGAAGGAGTAACGCAGTGCGCCGGCGAAAAGTTCTACTTGAGTTAGAGGTCGCAAATAAGGGACGTTGAGTTTAGGGCCAGGCATCTTCGTCGGTTCCCCTTGGTAAGGTGTCATGGCGTATGAGATATGCCACAAAACTCTTGAATCCTAGATCTATTGAATCATGAGCTATCCTAACCCTCGGAGACTTGCAAGTGAAGCAACCCTGAGAACTTCCAAGTGAAGCCACCCCGTAGTGCTCTGAAGACCAGTGCGCCATTATGCATATGGTACCCTGTTCTAGAGTTCACTAGAACCTTGCTCTTCACGAACAGCATAGCACACCATGTCTCGCAGTCGTATAGCTATTTACTGTGTTCCTTATAAATCCGTGAAAGCCACCACCTCTAATGCTCCCATAGTGATGTCTTGTTCACCAGGGCTGCGAGTTAAAGCGAGAAACAGCAAAGTCACGATCTTACAGACCGACAGGCGCCGGAAAACCCACCTTCACGACAATCAGCAGCCATATTCAGTCTTACCAAGGTCAGATATTCAACCATCCTCGCATATCCCAGGCTTAAACATGGAGGGGTCTTTCTACATAGTGTAAGGACACCCCAGTTGGATCTCCTTCATGTTGTCACTCCCAAGGGGGTTATTCTCACTGGTTGCAAAGGTAATAGGGCCAGTTACTAACCCAACATGGTGTAGTCCGGCGACTCCCTTTCCCTGGAAGGCATTCTGGATAACCTTGGTTGCCGTCGTCGCCCTGTTCGTCTTGTGCCTTATTTGGTTTTTGTGCGTCAAATCACATCAAAGAAGGATGAATCCAAACAAGACCACTATGGAAATGGAGCCATGAACACAACGAGAGAGGGACATGGCAATTTGGGGCGTGTGGAACTGTTTGTACCGAGTTGATCTCTAAGGCTTGAGGACATCTTAGGCACGTCGTATGGGTTCCTCGACGCGGAATACTAAGCAAACAGTCGGCAGAAGTGTAGGGCTGCTTCCGATCTTGAGGATAGGCCCTCGCCAAACGAAGATAGATGTCAACCCGACATAGGGAGCCGAGGACAACAAGAAAAGAGCGGAGATGTGTGAATGATCAGTTAACTTTGACCATACGGTCCGTACACTTCGAAGTTCCGCTTCCATCTTTTTATTTTATCGAACAACAATCTCGCTGTATCATTCCCCAAGCAACCACACCAGCAAGCCTCAATCAACTACAGCACGTCTTCGAGAACTATCCCAACCCTTGTAAGCCTGCTGTTAAACTTGCACAAAATCCTCCTCAGATCCGAGGCTGACCAGCTGGGTTCTTCTAGCAACAAAGAGACGTGTCGTCAAAGCAAACCAACAGAGCCCTTACGTGTTCAGACAAAGATATCACCATGTAGGTAGCAACTCATCTCGAATACGCTCTGGGAGGTCTTTCCCTGAGAGCGACCCTCAAGCTCCGTATACTGTCCGAAGCTAACCAGGGACTTCTGATCGCAGGTCGCGTACCGCCCTCCTCTATCTGCTCCTCAGCCTCACCATTGCGGGCATCGCCTTCCATATCTTCATGATCCGCGCGATCATACGTACAAGAAAGGAGGTCAGGAAGCAGTGGGGGATGCGCCCCGACCAGCACCTCCCGCTGTGGTTCTGAGTCATGTATCAGCCAAAGGTCTGTGGCGGCTGGGCTTATTCCGACTAGGATGGCTAGCTAGTACTTGAGCCGCCAGAGAAAGCCCGGGCCTAGGAACAAGGACCATTGTTGGTTGGTAACAGCAAAGGCATTTTTGGAAGGAGGAAAGAATAACAAAGGCCTTGTGAAGCTAGACTTCCACTACACCAGATCACAAACCAGACAGACAGACAAGGAAGATGGACTGTTTCTGTGAGCGCCAAAGTCTATATCAAGACCCTACCTCCTCCTTATCTGTGCCTTCTCCTCTCTTCACCAGCAACCTCTTCTAACACACACACCAAACTCACCTACTACTAGCATCCTGTAACTCAACTGCCAAACCAACCTTCCAATTTCCACCACAGCAAACATGTCCACCCCCCTCGCCCCCTTCCTTACCCTCCCCATCCTCCTCCTCCTCCTCCTCCTAATGACCTCCCCAGCCAGCGCAAGCTTGCTCTCCACCCCAGAGCCCACCCCCGCCCCCAACACCGGCGGCCTCTCCACCGGAACCATGACAGGCATAGGCGCCGGTCTAGCAGTCGTCGCCGCCATCCTGAGCCTCGCAATCTACTACTCCGTCATGGAATGCTACGCGCGACGCCGGAATAGAGCCAAGAATGAGAGTGCGCAGGCGGACGTCGAGCTCGCCAACCGCGTGGCTGGGATCGGGCCGGGAGGAGATGTCCAGGCACCGCAGCCTACTCCGGTGAGGATGACGGCCACGGCGGATAGGCTCTCTGTAGTGGGGATAGGTAAGTAGGACTTGCTGGGGCTGATTGAGGGATGATAACGTGAAGAGCGAGGAGCGATGGCAGGAAACCAAGCAAATAATAGAGCGGTAAAAACAGTGAAGGCTTCTTGGAACAGGTAAGTCAGGGCAGGCATTGGGGCTTAGGCGGCGGGATCAATAGGGTAGACTTCGCTCCCTGCCGAGAATATAGGTAAGCCGAGGCGAACAATACACTCTTTTCCCTAAACTTTCTAAACACGGACATGCGAAATCTTTCGTAAAATGTGCAAGCATGACTGGAGACATTCACCATTAACTCGTAGCAACCCCCATGTATAGGCTCGAGAATCAGGTATCACAACCCGACCACCTCACAGAACCAGTACGCCTACAATGGTATAGTATACAAACAACCACCCTCCCCGGTTTCACCCTCAGCAGGTCCGCTACACCTCCTCCCCAGCAACAGCCTCATACCCCCTCCTCCCCCTCCTCCTCCCCCTCTCCGGGTCACCGTCCATCAGCGCAGGCGTCTCGTACACCTCGGTCCAGTTAACCGGCCTCCCCGCCAGGACCGCAGCCCCCGTCTCCCTCTTCCCAAACACGGGGGCCGGGTCCAGCCAGAAATCCCTGCAGTTCGTCAGACACCCCTGCGAGTAAGGGTTCGTCTTCCTCCTCTTGTTCTTCGCCCCCGTCGCCGCCCCCCTCCCCGTCGCCGTCTCGATGAAGGCGTCCACGCCCAGCAGCTTGCCCCACTGCTTCAGGAACCCGCCGTGCTTGTGCTTGTGACCGTGGCGGCCGTGGGCGCTGTCGGGCAGCACGGCCGCGCCGGGGGCGGCGGGGTGGCTTGCAGTGCCGGCCAAGGGGGCGCCGGTGCTGGTGAAGGCGCTGTTGAGGGCGGCGGCGTGGTGGGCGTCTATGCCGAACATGTTCTCGTACGTGGTCATGCCGCGGGTGACCTGGATGAACTGCACGAAGAGGAGCATGCCCACCCAGGTCAGCTGGAGGGTGGCCCAGATGGTGAGCAGGAGGGTGTAGGCGTCGGCGTTGACGATCTTGCAGAGGGAGGGGGAGAGGATGTTGCACTGGTCCGAGGACTGGGAAGAGGCGGAGGAGAGGTCTGTTGGAGAGGTTAGAGTTTGCCGCGGAACAGAGCGGGGGAGGAAGGGAGGGACAGGTTGCGGGAGAGGCTCACAGTAGTAGGAGATCCAGTCGTATGTGAGGACGCCAAAGGTGAGGTTGACGAGGTAGAGGAAGAAGTGGCGGTGGTTGTTGATGCCGATGCAGTTGTACACCCACGGGCAGTGGCTATACGTACCTAGTTAGTGATACGCGCTGGCGCAGGTAGAGGGGAGGGGAGAAGGGTAGACTGACTGATCGTGCTTTGCCACGCAGCGATTACATCTGCGGCAGTGCTTGCTCCTGAGCGGGGTGCGGATCATGCAGGTGACGCAGAAATTGGCCTCGTCAAACTTCCACAGCCCGATCAGCTCGTCAATGACCGCCTTTTGCTCCGCGATGCCGCTCAGCTTAGGCACAAAGCCTGGGTCCTCAACCATGCAGAGGATGTAGAAATAAGTCGTGAATCCTAAGAATACGGCAAACACCACATTGAGCAACAGATGACTTTCGTCTGGGCCTAAGTTTTTGTTAGTCCAAGCAGCGGATAAAGCCAGTGCAGGAGATGACAGCTTACCAGCTTTCAGTACCGTCCCAGGGAAGAGCGTGAACAGCCAGTTGACGCCCACCCAGAACAGAGAGGCACCGAAGATGCCAGACATCCATGGCTAGACGGAGTACGATTAGCATAACCCTCGGACGGTAGGAATTATTAGGCTTACCGTCTTCTGCAGCATCCGCATGTCATGCGGCGCATACTCCAGAACCTGCTGTGCGACCCATTGCAGGCAGAACCCAACAGCCAGAGAGATGGGCAGCCCCGCATAGACCGGCATGCCAGCCATAATCGTGAAGATGGCCCAGACTATGACAAACGGCCAGACATAGAGGAACTTGGTCAGGAACGCCTTCTTATCCTGCAAGAAGTGGTTCGCCCCCGGCCAGCTCGGCACGTGCAGGTTCCCGTCCTCGTCGTACCCGCACTCCTTCAGGGCCTTGTGCCACGCGCCCATCGTGTTCAGCTCTTGCGCTGTGATGGCCGGCGTCTTTCCCGTCTCCGTCTTGGCGAACCGATCCGCGCCGTACTCGATCAGCTTCTGTATGCAGCCCGTGCTGCCCTTGACCAGGGCCCAGTGCAGGGCCGTGAATCCCTGGCTGTCCTTGGCGTGCACACTCGCTCCCCAGCGGAGGAAGACGTCGACGCACTGGGGGAAGCCCTTGTAGGCGGACCACATCAGACCGGTGTGGCCGAAGGCATCCTCGACGTCCACAGGGATGCCCTGGTGCAGCAGCAGCACTATCAGGAAGACGTTGCCGTTGAAGGTGCTGATATGGAGCGTGTTGTAGCCCTGATTGTCGGTTATGAGAGGGTCGGCGCCGTGTTGCAGAAGCAGGTGGACCGTGTAGTAGTGACACCTCTGCGCAGCCCATTGTAGCGCGGTCGCGACGCTCTCGCCTCCTTTCTTGTTGATCTCGGCACCCTTGTCGATGAGGAACTTGCACATGGCATACTGATTGTTGATGGCGGCCCACTGCAAGTACGCACACCGGTCAGACACTCGAACGCGAGGCGCAACTGCGAGGGAGGAAAGGGGGGCTGGACTGGACATACATGTAGCGGCGTGATGCCTTCGTTGTCTGTATATGTCGCATCATAGTCGCCAGACTCGAACAGCTTCTCCATGGCAGCAATGTCCCCTATCCTAGCGAGCTGCATAATGTCTACTGGGGCATCGTCCCCGGGGAGGTTGCCCATCTCCATCTCGTTGTTCAGCTTCGGCGCGGCTGTCGAGGATTTGGACGATGGTTGCGCCGGAGCGGCGGCTTGCTGGGGTGCGTTGGGGTCGTCCTGCGCCATTGTTGTCGAGTGCACCTCAGCGCCGAGAGCATGGGGTGGTGGTGGACTCGAGGATCAGTTCGTCAACCTCGGAGGTTCGAGTCCTGCCGGTGCAGAAGAACCCTGCAAGTCTCAAGCTCCGAATCGAATCGATGGTATGGTCCAGGGTATCACAACATTCCGTGCCGACCAAGGGGAGCGACAGACTCTGTAGGAAAGCAACAAAACGGAGCAACGAGTATACAAGGGGTGGACGCGCAATGAAAAGGGTCCAACAAAGGGAAATATGTCAGCTATTTCCAGCCCGCCAACGAGGCTGAGCCGGGAAGGCCTGGAAGTCGTATCATTCAGACGGCTGATTGGCTGACAAGGTGATTTGCACTGTAGATGCGTATATGTGGATCCTAGCGTCCTGTACCGGTGCGGGTCCATGGGGTCCTGGGTCTCGGCGACGGAAAGCCAAGAACCGCGATGGTGTGTCACTTTCTCGAAATCGGACGAGAGCTCTCCAACATTTAAAAAAGCCAGGTTCACTCACTCTGGCACTCCTTTTCCCCCAACAACTCAGAGCGCATAACTGCGCTCTACGGAGGATACACATCAGCATGGAGCAACAACAAAGCCTGCTGGACATGCTTAAGTCCTTCCTGGAAGCAACCCTGACCCCCTCGCCGGCAGTCTTCATCATCGGTGGGCTAATCGTGCTGCTGGCGCCCATCATTCTCCACCACCTCTATACCCGCACGACGCCCTACACCTCCCTCCCCGCCGTCCTCCTCGTCGGGCCCTCGGGCGCGGGCAAGACCGCCCTCCTCACCCTCCTCGAGCGCGGTCCGCTCTCCTCCAACCCCTCCCCCTCCTCTTCCTCCTCCTCCTCCTCCTCGTCGTCGGCGGCGCAGACGCACACCTCCCAGGTCCCCGCCTCCGTCGAGCTCGCCGCCCCGGAAGACAAGTCCCTCTCCTTCCGCACCGACCTCGACGCCGCGGGCGCGACAGCCACCAAGTTCCTGCTGGTCGACACCCCGGGCCACGGCAAACTCCGCGCCGCCGCCCTCTCCAAACTAGGGCCGACAGCCAGTAAGGACGACAAGAAGTCCTCCTCCCGCCTCAAGGCCGTAGTCTTCGTCCTCGACGCCGCAGACCCGGACACGCTCTCGACCGACGGGGCAGAATACCTCTACGACGTCCTCCTAGCCCTGCAGAAGCGCACCGGCAGCGGCAAGACCAGCCGCGCGCCGCACGCCGTGCCGGTGCTCGTAGCAGCCAACAAGCTGGACCTGTTCACCGCGCTGCCGGCGGCGCTGGTGCGGAGCAGGCTCGAGGCGGAGCTGGCGCGGATACGCAGGACGAGGAGCAAGGGGCTGTTGGGGGCTAGCGTGGGTGCCGACGAGTTGGACGCCGCGCCCGAGGAAGGGGACGATTGGTTGGGGGAGTATGGGAGTGATAAGTTCTCGTTTGGGCAGATGAGGGAGTTTGACGTCGATGTTGATGTTATTGGGGGCAATGTGCTGGGCGAGGGGGGACCTGGGGTGGATAAGTGGTGGAGTTGGATTGCGGACAAGATCTGAGGAGGAAAGGAGGGGATCGATAATGTTAATGGGGTTGGGTGGGCTACCGTAGTCCTTCCTAGTATCGTAGAAATATTACTCCATGACACGCTACGTTTGCTCGGGTATATCAGAAACAGTCCGTCTGTCTTTGCATCATCCACAAGCTCACAGCAAAGGATCATCCTTCAGACTCTGCTGGTACGCCCTCTCGATGAGATCCGCCTTCTCCTCGCTCCTCGCCTTCAGCGTGAACTTGAACGGCTTCGGCGCCACGTTGAACCCCGCCACGTAGTCGTACAGCGGCGGCACTATCTCCTTGCCGTCCGCGTCCCTCGCCCTGCCGAGATCGCTCCCCCACGCCAGCAGCGCCGCCTGCAGGTTCACGCTGTTCTCGGCGATAGTAATCCCCTGACAGATCCTCCGCCCGTGTCCGAAAGCCGTGTAGTTCTGCAGGTTGGGGTACACCGTGAGCGGCTCTTTGTAAGTCGGGAACGACGGGTCGAGCCAGCGGCCCGGGTTGAACGTGTCCGGGTCCGGGTACTGCTCCGGGTCGCGGTGGATGGCCCACTGCACCGGGTGCACGATGGTGCCGGCCCTCAGGAAGTAGCCGTCGTAGACGTCGTCCTGCGTCAGCTTGTGCGGGAACCCGCCGCCCGTTACCGGGTAGTAGCGCAGCGTCTCCTTGACGCAGGCGCGCACGAGGGGCAGGTCCGGCATGTCGTCGTAGGTGGGGAGCCGGTCCGGGCCGGCCACCCCGTCGACTTCGGCCTGGAGCTTGGCGAACCACTCCGGGTTGCGCACCATGGCCAGGACGAAGGACATCATGGCCGAGGAGGTCGAGGTCGCCGACGCCTCGAACACCGAGCCGAACATGTAGATGGCCTCCCTGTCCGAGAGACCCCACTTCTCCTTGGTCTCGAGCCAGGTTCTCGCCCACGACCGGGCCTTCTTCCCCGCCTGCATGTCTCTCTTGGTACGGTCCACCATCTCGGTAAAGAACGCCTCATCTTGCCTCTGTCGCGCCTTGAGGTACCTCTTCCAAGGCGCGAGAAAGTCCGGAATCCGCAGCATAGACGGGAAGATATCGACCAGATACGCGCCCGGCGACCCAACCCGCTCCAACTCGTGGACAATGTCAAGAATCGTGCGACACTCCCAATCCCTCCCGGACCCCAGCCGCTGACCATACAACAGCCTCATCCCGATGCCCACGCTGGCACACTCGAAGATGACCTGGTAGTCCTCCGGCTTCCGGACGATGTCCCGCAGCACCCTCACCGCCTCGAGCGTCTGGTCGGGCCGGTACGCGGGCGCGACGGACGACATGGCGACGTGGTGCATGAAGCGCCTCTCGCGGCGCCACAGCTCGCCGTAGGGGATGAACAGCATGAACAGGCTGTCGCTCAGCAGGCGGACCACAGCGACGGCGTCGTACCGGCAGCTGTAGATTGTGCCGCGCTCGCGCAGCAGGTCGTTGGCCACGCTCTCCTTGCCGATAATGACGTGCTCCTGGCCCGCGATGGAGAGGCGCACGATGGGTCCGTACTCCTGGATGTACTCCCGGAACTTGAGCCATGAGTGCTGCGGCGGGATCTCGAGGAGGTTGCCCACGAGCGGTTTGCCTGGGAAATTTCGTCAGTTCTATGTTTGATCAGGGGCAGAGAGGGAGAAAAGGAATGTCGCACCTGGTGGCCCTGGGAGGAGCTTGGTACCGGGCGGCAAGGACGTCTTTGCGCGGCGGCTTCGGAAGAGCAAGGCGGCGACAAGCGCCGCGAGAAAGAGATACGGCACCAGAGAAGCCATCATGAGCCAGTCTATCGAGACGCAAACGGCATCTCATGTAAGGTCAACTTCAGAAAATGTTGCTCTTTAACCGTGAACTTGACCCCGCTCTCGTGTGCGCGATAAGAGTCCGAGACGCCTGCTACATATAGAGTGGTAGCGGGTAGCCCACGGCACCGGCGAGGGATTCGCCAGCAAATGCACCTCCGTTGCAGCGCGGCAACAGCATGCAATCTAACTGGAAGCGGGCGGCGCCGGCAAGTCTCTGGGCCCACTGCATGGTACTTCTTGCGGCCGCATGGTCGCAATGGGTGGCATCTCGGCCGCATGCCGAAGAAGTGTCGTAGATTATGAATGGCAAGTCGGTCGGAAGAGGCCGTAAAATCGAATGACGACCTAGCGATTTTGAGGCTATCACGAGCATAAATCGAGGGGCGTACAGATCGCTGACAGTGTCGACTTCAACACTTCGAGTTCTCGTCAGCATACGCTCCAGAACAACGGACCGCTCCGTTAGCGTGCCCTGCGGAGGAACGGGATGCTTGACATCCATGGTACAGTACATTTTGCCAGTTGTTCTTAGACTTCTTCACGGACAGGGGCGACTCCCTCGAGACAACCCTGGCAGAATCACCGTTGAACAACTAGAGGTCAGGGGAATGGTAATCATTTCGTGCAAAGACGTGCTGGTGGTGCATATCTTCGATTCATGATAGCGGCATGCGGGGGAGCACAGAGTTGGAGAAGGCTTCCCCGCGCTCTCCAAAAGCAAGACTCCCCAAACCTGCCATGCCTGCATGCGCATGCTCCTGGATAAAGAGTTCCAGAGCTCACTTTCAGCTCGACATCGCCAACAAAGATGGCGGGGAAAGCGTTGTCCTGGCAGGTAGTTCTGCTCTGTCATGTATTTGAGGAGGCATGGCCGCACCCTTTGCCCTTCCATACAATGATAATCCACACAGGAGCAACGCTGGTTGCACCACTTCTCAGGACTTACTAGAGAAAGGCTGAAGTGTACCAACCATGGGTCCAGCCGTAGAGGATGTTCAGAAGGTGGCCATTGTCACCGGAGCTAGCGTACGTTGTCCCTGCCGCTACGTATTCCCCAGCCAGAAGCCGAACCAATCCTGATAACCTCCATAGTCAGGCATGGGCAAAGCCCTCGCCACCCGCCTAATCGAGAAGGGCTGGCTCGTCGCCCTCTTCGACATCAACCAAGAAGCCGGCACCGAGCTAGGTACTCCCCCCCCCCCCCCCCCAATCCTCCCCTAATCGTTCACCCCCATCTCACTCGTAACCCACAAGCCTCCCACCTCGGCCCCAACGCCTCCTTCTTCCGCACCGACGTATCCTCCTACCCCTCCCAAGCATCCGCCTTCGCCGCCGTCTTCGACAAATGGGGCCGCATCGACGCCCTCCTCGCCAATGCCGGCATAGTCGACCGCTCCTCCATCTTCATCCTCCCCCACCGCTCCGCCCCCGTCACCTCCATCCCGCCCGCACCCGACCTCTCCACGACCGACATCGACTACAAAGGGGTAATCTACGGCGTCCAGCTCGCCATCCACTTCATGCGCCACAACCCCGTCTCCCCGATCCCGCAAGGGGGTACAAAAAAGATCATCGCCACGGCCAGCATCGCGGGCGTGGTCCCCCACCCCACCTACCCGGAATACAACGGCGCCAAGGCGGCCGTGATCAACTTCGTGCGCGGCGCGGCGCCCGTCCTCAAGATCAAGGAAGGCATCACCCTGGGCGCCGTGTGTCCCGGCATCGTGGACACGCCCATCATCCCGCAGGCCCTCGTCGCGGCCGTGAGCAAGGGGTGCCTGACGCCCGTAGAGACGGTGGTGCGGGCGTACGAGGAGTTCCTGGACGACGAGGGGGAGGGGAGGGCCGGGATGGTGGTGGAGTGCAGCGCTGACAAGGTCGTGCCGCTGAAGATCCCCGAGATGGGGAACGGGGAGGCGAGTAGGCGGGCGGTTACGGCGTGGGAGCCGCTGTTTAGGCGGATGCACGGGGAGGATAGTGGATTGCCTGATGCGATTCCCTGAGGAGTGCGCAAAGGCGTGCCTGGTGGTCTGCGCGTATAGTTTCTTGGTGTATATTCGATAGAGCTTGTTGCGGGCAAATACTCGTCGATGAATCCTGTATTATTGATGATTCCTTTCTGAGGTTGTTTGAGTCAGGTACTCTCGCCGCTGTGTGTGGTCGATCGCAGACAACGGGTCCGGTCACGACACGCCCCTCGCGGCCGGCCTACCCTTGGTAGCTAATGCCCTCGTAAAGGGGAACACCCAGATCTTCGGACCAGCCTCATCATCATCAGTCCGCTGCTCTTCCACAAGCATCCTTATCTGCTTGGCAAGGCTGTTGTTCGCGGTCATGGTGGTGATGTCCTGCAGCCAGCCGTAAAGGTAAATATCCCGGTTGAGCTCACTGAGTATTGGCGACACGAACTCTGCACTCCTCGGCAACCTGCTCGGCTCGGCGGCAGACACCAACTCTTCTGATACGCCATGATCGACGACTCCAATCGGCAGCCTCAGGTCTGGATCAACAGGATGGGCCGACAGAGCCTGCAGTTCAGCGACCAGCTCCTCCGTTGTCTTCCCCGGACTACGGGACCTCGGCAGTATAATCTCGGCTCTCGCCGCTTCCGCTTCAGTGGCGATAGTATCGACGATTTCCCAGAACCGCTGAGCCGCCTTGGCGGTGCAAACGAGCCTCCTCGATCGGAGCACCGGGTAGAGAGCTTTCACCAGGCTACTGCCGAGCTCAGCCTCTTCTCTTATCTGGACCACCACATCGTTTCGGTGCCACGGCTGTATGTCAATGTCGGAGTGTGTGACATCAGATGCCAGCGCTACCAGAATGGAACAGTCGAGGTTGACAGTCGACGTGATGTTGCTTAAGTCCTCGGCCACCAAGGTCTGCAACGCTGCGTCGAGTAGCGGAGGGGGAGCGGTGAGAAACTGCGAGTCTGCACAGTCGATCTGTAGCTCGACGCCTTGCCTCGGTATTGCGCGAAGCTTGCGTATCAACCGGTCGATCTCGGGATTACTCCCCTCCGCAATCCTGGTAAAGACAAGATGCAGACGTGGCGGCCTGTACTCGTGCCGATTGGCTCGAGCCGCAGCAACAAGCTGACGCACGACATTGGCCACAGAAACATCACAACCGTCATCCTCATCGTCAGTTTCGTCCTCGGCTCCCCAGTCCCAGCCCATCTCAGCCATCTCGTGCAACAGACGCCGCTCGTCTATGCCCATGATCCGGAGCCACTCAGCCCCTCCGTTGACAACAGCATCAACGTAGACGACCGACCGGCTGTCCTGCTTCCCCTTCGGTGGGCACTTCTTCACGGCCTTCGACCTGCAGAGCGGACAGGGCCCCACGCTGGGATGCAGCGAGAACCTCGAAGCCAGCTGCTCCAGCCCGCCGCAGCGCTTGACGACGTCCCAGGCGGTCTCGAGGGAGTAGACGTTCGAGCACTCCAGTTTCTCGCAGATGTGCTCCACAGTCTCCAGCGATCCCGGAGCATCATCATCGTCGTCCCCGGCGGAAGTCAGTGGGCGGCTTCGCAGCTCGCCCAGCATCCGCGTGGCGGCCGCATGCTCGGTCTTGGCGCTGTTGACGAGGACCTTCTGGCCGGGGACGACGACTGCGGTGCGTTGCTTCTGGCGCAGGTCGTTGAACTGCTGGTATTCCGAGAGGAGACGCTCGGTTCGCCGTATTATGTCCTCTGCTCTGGTGCGGGCCCTGTTGAGGAGGGTGTGGATGTCCCGGGGCTCGTCCTCGGCATGCTTGTGCATTTAAAAGGATGCGCTTGAGTTCTTCGAGCCTAATCACCCCGCCACTCGAGTAACGTCACCTTGCTGCCCGTTGTGTTGAGATACACTTCAGACATGCCAAATGAGGTACGATGTTGTTTTTTGACGAGGTGACTCGATCTTCGGATCCACAGGGCAGGACTGAAGCACAGTGCGGCAGAAGTGGCATGTTTGAACGTGTACAGTGTTGAACACTGTAGACGTTGAGGAAGCCGCATAAGCTGCAAGACTTCCATCGAGCCTGCGATGCTGGCCAGTCTGTGAGTAAAAAGAAGGAACTGGAGTTGCCCTTCCCTCCATAGTAGCATAATGATAACAAGAAGGCCCCAAGCAATGCATAAGTAGAGGTCACATGCCCTGCCGAAGCAGCCCCATCGATCGCGGCTCCCCGCAGCTCGCCACAGCTTCCCTCTGCCCTTTCCGCCATGCCATTTCACGTAATACTCGGTAGACCAGAACGTCGAATGCTCCCCAAAAGGCTAGGCCGCGTCACCCTTGGGCTCGGAGCCGGCCGTAGTATAGCTGCCTTGTCCCAGCACATCCTGCCCAGTCCCCCGATCGACCAACTCCTGCCTCGACTTCTCGCGCATCTGATTCAGAAGCCCAACGACCCCGCGCACCTCCTCCCCAATCGTAGCCTCAGCCTCGCGCTCCCCCTCCCCAGGCTTACGCAGCGGCCCGATGATCCACAGCTCGCGGAGCAGGCGGGTGAGCCGGAGGAGGTCCTCGGCGGATCTGATCTGCGCGGGTAGTACTTTTGTCAATCATTCTGGGCTTTCAAGACGGCCCTTATATGGCGTCGATGATGATGACACTCACCAGACTCTTGGTCTCGATGTCCATGGCCATGTTGCTGTATGCCGCTTGGCCGGCTGATGCGGAGTTGTCGATGGGGTCGGTGGCCAGCTTGACCAGGTCGCGAAAGTTGGCGAGTATCGCGGCTATCAGGCGCTCCTCGCGGTCTGTATCAGTCTGTCAGTGCTGTTTCTTGGAGAGGGTTGGTCCGGGCTGATGAGAGTGAATACTAAGTAGCGACTCGACGTGGGCTTCCGGGCCAGAGCCAGGATCCACGACCTGTTTCACTTGAGAGTCGCTTCCGGCTTCTGATTCCATGGCTACTTGGGCAGAGGATTTGATGGGAGATACAAGGATGCAGAGTTCAGCAAGAAAAAGGTGGGTGACGGTTCGTGGTCAAGCTCGCAAACAGAGTTCAGCGGGCTCGTGAATGCTGAGCAAACGGCCGGTCACTGGCGTTCAGGACAAAAGAAAGTCAAGGTGAACTAATGCCGGCCACTTGAACCACGCAGAATATTACATGAGAGCCCTTTAAAACGAGGAAAACGTAGATTCGAGACAGAAGAAAGGGCCGTGGAGAGGTGTACTGACCGCGGAGGTTTGTCGCGTCGGTGTCCTGCTCGCGGTCCATCTCGGCCAACTGCCCCTTCCGCAGGACTGCTGTAGATACCTGATCCAGCAGGCAGTTCACACTATAACTATGCAGAGAGTCTCATGAACATATCGTCAACAGGGTCCGTCCAGCAAGTGTATGCTAACACCATGGAAGTTGCTTGGTGGAGCATTGAAAGCTGCATTTGGTGACACAGCTCTGGGGTATGCGTTTGTTGGCGCTAACACCGATCACGTGACCATCCCTATGCAACAAATGCAGGCTCTTGATGACGACGTCAGTCAACCGTGTCTTTCACTTCCCATCCCTCGTCGTCCTTTGCGTAATTCATACATTGTCGGCGCACATCTCCCTTTCTACAAGCACTAATAAATGGAGGTTTATGTAGCGATACTTTATTAGAGCTGAAGTAGGCCATCCTTGTGTTAGCAGCCTCCTCATGAGAAGTACCATGGTCCAGGGCACACCACATACCATAAGCTGTTCGTCCAGATCATACTCACCGCCGCAAGAGAGCTGAGGTATCTGCGAATAATTGTCGAGGAGCAGAGCTCGAGTGTTTTGGAGAATCTGCTTAGACGTCAGCCGCCTTCCCAGCCAATTTCACCTCCGACCAGCAAACTCACATTGCGATAGCTCTGGTCCGGATTCTCCCTCATGGTCCCAATAAACGCCCACGACATGGCCCCGGTCGCTCTACCAGCAATCGACGTATCCGCCGAGGTCTGGTCGTCCGCACAACCCGAGAACATCCACACATCCTTCCCCTCAGTCTCCCACTCCTTGGCATAGCCGTCCTCCGCCAGGCCCTCGCTGTTCGCCCCTCCCTCTCCTCCTCCTCCTTCTCGCACGTGACGCAGGCTGTTGAAGAAGTCCGTCGCTCCGCCGAGCAGCATCACGGCGTCGTTGACCTTGGTCAGGGAGAATCCGCCCTGGAGCAGGTCCCCGGCCGCGCGCACCAGGCCCGCGCCCTTCTTGAAGGTGTCCATCAGGTTGACGTTGCCGTCGGCATCGGGCCTGAAGACCATGGGGAGCTCGCATGCCGAGCCCGAGTGGCAGCAGTCGAACAGGATGGTTAGGCGGGCCTCCGGGTGCATTGGCGACACGATGCTGCGATGCAACTTGCAGAAGTTGCTCGTCAACTAGATGCTCTCGGTCTGTCTCGGAAGCTAAAGCCTGCCTACCGTATCGCTGTTGATCTGGCCATTCTCCTGGAAGTCAACGGGACAGATGGTGTCATCGAACCTGCATTGTCAGCACTCGGATCCGAAGGGGGAACGAGAAAGGTCTCCTCTCACCCAGTAGGTGCATCCCCATCCGTGTCAGCCACCTGTCCTGCGAGACGTCAGTCAGTTATGGTCTGCGAATGCCCAGTCTACCCTCCCCAATGAAGCCCATACCACCGTGTCCCGAGTACGAAAGCCAGACAATATCCCCTGGCTCGTTGTAGCTCGTCAACCACTCGAAGGCGGCCATCATATTCTCACCCGTGGGGTAGAATGGCGTGCCCTCATTTTCGGGCGCGTCCGTCATGACCACCATATCGTGGCGCGATGTCGAGAACCCCCTGTCATTGACCAGGAAGTCCTTGACGTTCATGGCATCGTTGATGCAGCCGCCGAGCTCGTGCTCGGTGCCGTAATAGTTGATGCCGATGATGAGCGCCTTCCTGCGGGGCATGTTAGCAATCACCGTGGGGGTTACTGTTGGTAATAAGGATGCGGGATGGAGGGTAGCAGTAAAAGGTATCTCAGGTACCGAGAATCGTGCTTTGCAGATCTACAACACCAGAAGATGCTTGGCATGAGGCGTTCAGCTGCTTCAGCTTGTGCGAATCCCAGGCGTGGCCCGGGTCCCCCCAACGAGGGGTACGAAGGCGGTGAATCTTCCAGGTCTGGCCTTCTGTTCTGCCGCGGCGGGTGGCCGGAACCTTTCCACAAGACAAACGCTAGGCTCGGGGCGCCTATTGCTTAGCTGGACTGCACTAGATCTAATACTGGTCTCTCAGGGCCAGATGGACATTGACCAAGGGTCAACACTCCTTTCCTACCATCTCAATTGTTCCTGATGTCTGGCCATTTTGGACGTTATCTCCCGCAATTCTCAAGGCCATGATGCTGTCTGCTTGGCAATTGCACCGAGAAGGGCAACGACCAATGCCTGTTTCGCATTCGCATCAGGTATCATTTCCTCCCGAAGAGGCAGGTAGTCCGCATCTGTCGATGTGTATCAGCGAATCAACGTTGATGCAGCTTGTTATACCCCCAGCATGGCACCTTATTGCACCTATATTGCGATAATCTTGATCGAGCACACACCGTGGGATACACCAGACTCTTGGCCATATCCCGGCCATGCCAAATGTCGTATCAGAGGGGCCAATGCCACCGCCCAAAGATACTGCTGCTCCTTATCATTTCGACAGTTATTCGTCGGTGTTGATGGTCGTCCTGTTCATCCGAGGTCGCGGATTGCCGATGGCGCTATCTGCCAGGTTGATGATGAGCTCGTCTAAGGTAGGTATAGATGATGTGAAACCCATGCCACATTTTCGACGACATGCTGTCCCGACAGGCATGGCCACCCAATGCAGAGATAGTTGGCGCCTATGGCGTGCCTCTGCCCCCCCAGCAGTTCCAGTATGGCCGCTCATGTCCATCCTCGGTTGAGCCCAGACCGTACGATATCTGGCAGCAACTTATGTGATCACGGACCGAACCAAAAGCTTGGGACATGTACCAGGGTTGCACTACATCCCGCAAGCCTGCAGTGCCCATGACCTTATGCCACAACAAAGACATAAGAGAGCCCACACGGACGCTTCCCGTACACAGACTCCTGGCACTGCTGCTTCCTGCGGCGACTTACACGTTCGTTGGGACGAATTGGTCTTGCTATACGAGATGGCTTCATGGCGACGACCATTCGGCGGCCGGACCGAGGCCGCAGGCACCGTACCGTTGGATGAAGGGGAAGTTTCGGATGGCAGCCTCCACTATGTCGTCGGAAAGGGCGGGAACGACTCGCAGCCTTCCTACCAGGAGGCCACCGGAGCTCCGGTCGAGGTCGACTCGCCCCTGGGGTACAATGTCGGCGCCATCACCATCATCTTTCTCAACATCAGCAAGATGATCGGGACGGGCGTCTACTCGACTCGTAAGCCACGCCCCCATTGAACATACATGGCCTGATACACCAATTATTAGCTAGTGCGCTGCGAAACTGTTGTTATCGTCTCCCCTCCTCGTTGTCTCCCCAACTCGTCGTCTCTCCTCCTCGTCGTCTCTCCTGCTCGTCGTCTCCCCTACTCGTCGTTCCTCCTGCTTGTCTTATATGCCCGTCTCTAACCCAGCCTCTAGCGGCGAGTATATACAGGGGAACAGGATCCGTGGGTTTAAGCATGATCTACTGGGCTATCGGCTTCTTCACCTCGATCTCCTCGTTATCGGTCTACCTCGAGTTCGCGTCTTACTTTCCAAATCGCTCTGGCTCGGAGGTTGTATATTTGGAACAAGCGTATCCGAGGCCGAGATGGTTCTTCCCCACTGCTTTCGCTGTTCAGACGGTGATATTGTCCTTCAGCAGCAGCAACGCGATCGGTAAGAGCCCTGAGCTACAATGAGAAAATTGATCTAACCCGGCGGCCATAGTGCTTGCTCAGTACTTGTTCCGCATCAACGGACACCACCCGACAGATTGGGAGCTGAAAGGAGTGGCGATAGCCGGCTACACAGTCGCGGTGCTCTGTGAGGATTCCTACTTTCCTCGGACTTTCCAGCACATGGCTGACACAGTACCATCCGTCCACAGTCGTTTTCTTCAACACCAAGTTCTCCTACTGGTTCCAGAACGCGGTCGGCATTGTTAAGGTCCTGACTCTGATCTTCATTTCGATTACGGGCCTCGTCGTCCTAGGCGGTAATACCAGAGTTGCAGATCCGCAGGCCAATTTCCGGCACGCGTTCGAAGGCAAGGCCACCCCGTACGGGCTGACTAACGCACTGGTAAAGATCATCTTCTCGTATGCCGGTTACGAGAACGCGTTCAACGTCGTGAACGAAGTTAGGGTAAGTGGTATACCAGAGCTGAGGACGGCGGATCTCCAAGGTCACATATAATGCGATTCCAAGCTGCTAATCCCAACTCGCAGAACCCTGTCAAACAGCTCAAGCGCAACGGCTTTATTGCCCTATTCATTGTGACACTTTTATATATCTTTGCAAACGTGGCGTACTTTTCTGCTGGTAAGCCGGGTGTCACCCGTCCTGATCACTTTGTTTCGGGGTCTAACTTGCGAACAGTACCCAAGAAGGATATCGCCGGGGCCAGCCAGGTCGCCGCCAGCCTCTTCTTCACCGCCGTCTTCGGTTCAAGCAACGCAGTCAAGGGTCTGAACTTCCTGATAGCGCTCAGTGCCTTTGGAAACCTGCTTGCCGTACTCCTAGGCTCGTCCAGGCTCATCCGCGAGTGTGGCAGGTGAGAGTCAGCCATCATCCCGACTTCCGCGCGACCACCCCTAGCTAACGCAAACTGCCCCAATCTCAAAGGCAAGGAGTGCTCCCATGGCCCCGATTCTGGGCCTCGACAAAACCATTCGGGACTCCTACGGGGCCGTACCTGCTCAAGTGGATCCTCACCATCATCATGATCCTCGCTCCGCCCGCCGGCGATGCCTTCAACTTCGGTATTATTTCTTCCGCCTCTTACCATCTACCTACTACTCCAGCCATCCCCGAGCCATGGAGTTACACACTGACACAATATCCAGTGGTCGACCTCCAAGTCTACCCCTCCTCCTTCTTCAGCTTCCTCATGGGCGCCGGCCTTTACGCCGTGCGCTGGCGCCGCAAGCGCGCCAACCTCCCCCCGCCGACCTTCCGCGCCTGGGACGTCGCCGTCGTCTTCAACATCCTCGTCGCCCTGTACCTGCTCGTCATGCCCTGGTACCCGCCCGACGGCGGGCAGTACGCCGGCGACGTCAGCTTCTGGTACGCCACGTATGTGGCCACCGGCGTTGCTCTGTAAGTTGCCAAACCGTGTCCCCTTTCTCCTCGCTTGTCTTATCCCCCCCCCGCGTGGCATCATCGTGACACTAATGACCGCGGAAAACGAACAGCATTGTAGCATGCGGCCTGTACTACGCGGTCTGGAAATATGTCCTGCCCCGGCACGGCGGCTACAGGCTGCGTCAGGAGGTGCTCGCGCTCGACAACGGCGCGCAGAGCCACCGGATCATCAAGGTTCCGATCGAGGACTTGGCCCGCTGGGACGCGACCCACGATGTAGTTGGGCGCCCTCTCCAGGACTACGGGAGCGACTCGAAGGAGTCCGGTCGTGGTAAGGAAGGGGAGGATGTCGGTGTTATATCGGAGAAGTCGGTGCATGGGTGAGGAGGAGGATGTGGACGAAGATGCATCCCAACCGAGCCAGCAAAACGGGCTGTTCGCGCGTTCTCTGAGGCTTGCCTACACTGCCCCCTTTCCACCAAATCACCTTGAGATAGACAATTGTAAACGAGTCAACGGTCCAGCGGCTGCGGAATAGCACGCCATGGCAGTCATTTGGCGGAAGATGTTTAGGCGTTGCCTGCTTGATATTTGTCCAATATCGTACATCACCAGCCACTCCTGTTCCACTGATCCCACGCCGTCACCGGCGGCTGCCACGTACTCCCGCTGTCATAGTACACGACCGACTCCCTCTGCGGCTCGACCACGGGCATAGCCGCCGCAGCTGCTCCTCCGGGATACCCCATGTTGATGGGGAACATGGGCACCGGCGTCTGCTCCGACGTAAACGTGGCCTTGGGTCCCATCAGAGGGATGTTGTCGTCAAACGGATCCACCCCCATGGTAGCCACAGCCAAGCTCGTAGCATCCGGGTCGTGGCGCGACACCCTAAAGCCGACGGGCATATGCGTCCCGAGACTCTCCTCGATACCCCCTACATCACACCCGGTTAGGTTGTTCTTTAGACCGAGGGTAGTGTCAAGAACTCACAGATGAAGATATACACAAACTCAGCCACAATCGGCACCCACGTCGCAAGCGCCAGGATCTGGCCAAAGCTCCACTTGTCCTCATTGTCGAGCCCGCCAGCAGTCTTGATGATCCGATGCCTCAGCAGGGTAAAGTACGCCAGAAGGCCCCACATGGCCAGCATATTCAGCCACGCGACGCCGAGCCTCCAGACGGACCGCCACCTCACCACCCACGGCCTGTCGACCAGCCCCGGGATCCAGAAGCCGGTGACGACGAAGGTCGTGAGCACCAGGTACGCGAGCGGCGCGCCGACGACCAGGAACTGCGCCGCTTTCAGCCCGCGCCAGTAGTTGACCCCGCCGCGCTGGTCGCAGAAGTCCGTCGTCCACTCGGCCGTGTGGTCGTGGCGGTCGTAGTAGTCGATGTCGCCGCGCGGCGCGAGGTACACCAGCGCCCCGCCCAGGCACCAGATGGCGGCCAGCACGCACCGCCTCAGCCAGACGCGGTGGATGTCCGGCGCCGGACCGCCTTCACCCTTCGCATCCCTCTTCTTCTTCCTACTGCTACTACTATCCCCCCCGTGGCGGCCCATGAGCGCGTACAGCAGCAGCACGGGGAAGATGGAGAACACCCCCGCCAGCAGCGACAGCACCATGTCGTAGATGGCGCTGCTGAGGTACGGCAGGGCCTGGTTGGGGTTGGAGTTGGACCGCCGCAGGTCGTCGCGCCCGAAGACGGACATGTAGACGCCCGCGCCCAGCATGACGACGCTGATGAGCATCGACGCGCTGAGGAAGCTGCCCAGGGAGCCGCGGAAGGAGTCGTTGATGCGCCTCGACAGCGGCAGCCGTCTCCTCTTGCGCTTCTCCCGGGCGGTCGTCGGTGCCGCCGCGGTTTCGGCGGCGGGCCCTCCGACGAGCAGCGGGGCGCTCGCGCCGCCCCGACCCTGTTTGCGCTTGACCTTGCGCCACTTGTCGATTTGCCAGATCGTGTAGGCGACGAGGTAGAGTGTTGCGAGGGTGGCCTCGACGTAGTATGACACGTGCACCTAAAGAAAGAGTCAGTGTCAAATGCCCCACCACCACCACCGGCAGTTGGTTGGCCATGGTGTGTCACTGTACCCCTATTCCGGTGAGATCGGCGTTGCCCGTGTAGCCCAGGGCTTTGCAGTACTCCTTGGGACAATACTCCAGCGGCATCCGCACGGCCCGGTCGAGGAACTCCTCCGACAGATACCAGAAGCCGTCCGTCTCGTTCAGGTAGTTGTACAGGTTGAAGGTAAACCACTCGTTGATCTCGAGCATCAGAGCCTGCTGCTCGTCCGCCGCGTCCGGGACGACGAAATCGACCGGCGTCGCGGAGATGAAGTACTGGATGCTCAGGGGAAAACTCGCGCCCATCTTCTCGCGGGCGTCCCAGGGGTTGGGCATCAGGAACGAGGACAGCCAGTTGCCGAAGACGGTGCAGTTCTGCGAGAAGTCCATGTCCTCCCACAGCGGGAGGTTGGTGAAGTTCACGCCATTAGACATGGTGTGTCGCCTCTCTGTCGGGTCAGGAGACAACTATCGACGCGGTTTGGGGCCAGCCTCTGAGCATGCACAAAGTTTAAGCATGGAGGAGGAGTTGGTTCGGAGAACGCGTCCGACAAAGAAGGAGGAGGCTATCCGGAGGTGAGGCTCTGAGGTGCCACGGCGCTAAGATATGGCGCCGGCGACGCCACCCGTTTCCAGCATGATGGGTTGCACGAGACCCCCGGCTAGAGGCTTCGTCGGTCGTGAAATCAAGGGCTGTGAATGGGTCAAGTCCCCTGCCAGGGTAGCACAGAGGCTGAACTAGCGAAGGGGCTGAAGT
This sequence comes from Coniochaeta hoffmannii, assembly GCA_030052785.1. NCBI lineage: Eukaryota > Fungi > Ascomycota > Sordariomycetes > Coniochaetales > Coniochaetaceae > Coniochaeta > Coniochaeta hoffmannii. Next base: position 170,208 of record JANBVN010000021.1, read on the forward strand.
TATAGCGCTGACGCCTGAGCACGTTCGTCCGTCTTGGCGCTGCATTTTCGGTGGAGCTGAGCGCTGCCCTGTTTTCGTACGAATCCTTCGGCAAACTAGTGCTAGATTAAAAAAACAAAGTGCGGTTGGCTGCAGAAACAAAGACGCGGCCATTTCTTTGTTGGTGTTCTAAGTCGCCGATAAGGCCTACCGAAAGGAGTTGCATATTGAAGACATTCGGAGCATTTCCGTGGTGGAGGGGAGGTCTCCTCCACACATGCTCTGGCGGGGCTGTATCAACCGCTAAGCCCTACGACCTTGAACCGGTGTTCCAGACAGTGACAGCGACATCGGACAGACGTCTCTCAACCTCTTACCCCAGGTACCGCTTGTAATCGTAAGTATCGCAAGCTTCTCACAGCAATTCAGAGGTGGATGATATCGTGTTCAAGGACTTGGGGCGCAATGGCAGGTATGTGACTGACCCTGAGCCCGCTAACCTGGCCGGAAAGGAACGCAGGGACAAACCGCCAGTTGCCGGAGTGTTTCGACATGAGCATAGTATTGGACGATTGTGATGAGCCGAAGACAATGTCACTGGTTTATAGTAGGGGTTGGTAGATAAGACACAAGAAAGCGCCGACTGCCATTCCACCGATCCAGACCCTGCCTTTCGTGCTGTAGCATGACCAGCTAAGGAGTAGCGGTCGCATTCACAGGCACCCACACCCAGACAACCTTGGTGTGTCCCGGAGGAACGTCGAACTGCTCACTTCCCCAGGCGAACTCCCAGAGAGGCAGCTTTTCACCTGCCTCCGGAATGTCCTTCACGTCCCCGTAACCGTCCAGGTTGCCATGGAAGATGACGGGATATTTGGTGCCCACAGCCTGCTCTTGAGTTAGCCCAGGCACTAACCATACACGAGGTAAGGTGCTTCCGAACACTCACAAGCGTGTTGGAGAAGGTGTAGTATAGCCAGTTATCGACCCCCTCGCGACAGACCCAGGCGTAATTCCTCTGGCCGTAGATGGCGTCCACGTTGGCCGGTTGGGTATCGTCTCTCCACGAGCAGTTCCCCAGACGCGACGTCAGGCCGGGGTTGTCCTCGGCCTTGGTGAAGACACCGCAGTCGTCGAGGGTGAATGCGCCCGTTTCGGACATGCAGCCGAGCCGGTTGGCGAGGTCGACCTTGGACCACTCGGAGGCGTTGACGACCTGGATGTATCCCTGACCGGCAAAGAGAGGGCTGCCGCCGTCGGCCTGAGATAGACTCAGATGGCCGGCGAGGACGACTAACGAAGATAGAAGTGTCGAGACCATGATGACGGTGTTGCAGGGTTTGCAGAGTATAGTATTCCGGATACGTCTGGATTCGTCCCGTCGCGCTCAGTCTAGGGGTGGTGTGGCATTGTTATATGCATCCGGCCGGGAGGTACACGAAGGGTTCGCGGCACTAAGACCTAGCACTGCACCCTGGACTTGAACCATCTTGGGCAAAAATGCAACGGAATTCGTGGGTGCTATACTAAGCGGAGCGGTGACCGAGGTATCAGATCACCTGGTCCCATGCTTGATACCACGCACCTGGTTCCTCGCTGGGAGCGCAGCTGTGCCGCTGCCTGCGCTGTTGATCAGGATCTGCTTTGAAAGAATAACAAATCCCGTCATAATCAAGAGTAGCCCCTGTGACCGGCGGAAAAGCTGGGGAAATATAGTGCTTTTCATTTATCCTCACGTTGCAATTGGCTCGTCTGTAAGAAGGTTATCCCTTTTCCGGGAGTCGGACGTTTGGCGACAGGGACCGAACTGTAACCCAACCATGGGAAGGAGCAGCTCCTTCGAGGTCTGGAGCTTCTTGCCAGAGAATAACCTGCTGTTATCGGGTGCACGTTGGGAGGGCCAACAATCTTACCTGCTGCATTAAGTAGGTACTCAATCCCTCCTGCGTCTTCCTATCACAGTAGAGTCTTGAACCTCAATTGTTCTGATCATGGCAGGTAGCCAGCCGCAGGATTATTTCCCCTCACTCACTTTAGTTGCTGTGGCACTGCTTCCTTCGTACTTTCCACGCGCCTGATGTCGTCACCAATCCTGCAGTGGTGAAGGCGGCGAAGCACAGAGACAGATAACACACTGCAGTATTGATTCGAGATAAACTTCAAGACGAATCAAGCCCGTTACCAAACCAACATCCGAAAGAGATGTGGATGACAACACGTCACGGTGTTACGCAATTCACAGCTCCCAGAAGTTTAGTCCAAAGTTTCCTCAGCAGACAGGTTTTGAACTCGAATTATCCGGCTCAGTTGCCCGGTGGAAGGTTCACAGAATCACAGTGGACGTACCTTCCCCCTTGGAAATTGCAGAATGCCTTACATAAGCGTTTTTTTTTTTTTTTTTTTTTTTTTTTTTTTTTTTTTTCATTGCTCGTAGGTCCCATCGTCCCGGCGTTAGGTGAGCGGCCGCGGCACCGGCCGCCAGGTGAGCACCTTAAACCGACCTTCTCCTTCCTTCCCCGGCAGGCCAGGTTCTCAGTTTCTGGACAGTGAACAACGGTTGCTTCCCCGGTAGTATGATTTGTCTCTGCCGAACACTACGGCTGTTCCATCTGCTTTGCGGGCTTGGTGCGAAGTGGGGTGTGCACACAGAAACTGAGAATACACACTATTAAGACTGTTGGGAATATCGACAGCAGGCACACAAGCGTGGGAGCGTGGCGGCCTCGCAACACTAGCTAATATGGCGTGTAATTTGGGTTCAAGCGAATCAAGCCTGACAGATAGCAACCCAGAAGGGGGTGAATGCGATGCCTTTATCTACTCACCAAGCGGCCGCGCTGAGTTTGGTACGGGCCCAACGAAAACTGATTAACGTTAGGTTTGATGTAATGAGGTTTGGGGCTTGACGGGCAACTCCTGTCTGTACCTAGCTCCCTTCCACCTTACACACACAATGGAATAGAGACCACTGAACCACCATTGTTTTGCGTTTGTTGCATTGCTTTGTTTGCTCTGTTTACTTATACTGTAGGTAGCTATACGTATTCCCCAACAGCTATACATTGTATGGAGCTGGCTTCAGCCCTGGCAGAGTTGCGGGAAGTCATATTGGCCATGTCGCAGAGAAACTTGCAGTTGGGATGCCGCCTGGCTGAACCTCAGTTACCGTCAGTATACTTTCTGGATTCATCAGCACAAGCCTAAATCCCAACGAACCATTGCTATCAGGAACAAAGCAAGCTTCCCATGCCCTTCTCTCCGTTCGGGGCTTCAAGCTTCATGATGGGAAGTACGTGTCGGGGCTGGGATGAGGGTATGACGTGGATCGAGGCAGCTCTCCTGCCTGATGGTAAAGTTCAGCGCAGATTTGGAATTTATGTCATGTCACAGATCATGAGAACCCCCGAGCATGCCTCTCGCAAGGTTTTATCTTGAATATTCCCAAACCCACTTATTCCGGAGGCAGAGCTCGTCGCACTTTCGAGGACTTCTATTTAAAGTAGCTGTACGTGTCTGACCTCACCCTTTGACGACCAAGGCCACAACGCGTACTTCGAATCATTCAAAGAGCTTGCAAGTTGTCGGAGAATAGGTCTCATACAGTGTAAACACCTATATTCTCTCTCCCTCTTCGTCCATAACGGCGCACAATGACCTGCAAGCACAAAGCCGACACCGACGGCGCGGCGGACCAGGCCACCTATGCTCAAGACCACGTGATAAGCACACACCTCGTTGCCGATCATCCTACCTACGACAGCACAAAGGATTGGCTCCCTCTGGATCACATTTCGGTGCGAGACCTTGCTCCGAATAATAAGGGAAGGCCTGTTCTGGACAACCTCCAACGTGGTGCCGGAAGAAGGCTGGCTCGGCGCCTCAACGGACTCGATGAGGAAGAACCTTCCCTGGCAACGCATATGGGAGCTCCGTGAGCACCCCGACAGGCCAGTTCCACACAACCGCTGGGTCGCAACAGTCACATTGTACTCGCAATCGTTCCAGGAGCTCGCCCGCTTCAGACTGCACAACCTGCAGCACACGAACGTATCGTCCTGCAGGGCTACGAATAAGACAGGGAACTGCGTCTTCGTGTATAATCGCACGGCGGGCGGGCACAATTGCAACTGTTTCGTTGACAATCTCTATCCGTCGTATGGCTCGTGGTGGTTCTGGCCGATGAACGAGATCTTGGACTATGACACTCTGGATGACGGAGCACAGGGGGACATAGGAAGCTTGCTTTGATACAGGTGGAAATGCGCTGGTAAGTCAGTGATTCCCACCCACGTAGTGCTGATGTAAGGCAGTGGTGTTATTGTCATATTACGTAAGGACAGTCACCCGAATTCTCCGATGCAATTGTTGCACCTCAGACTCCCGTGCCTCAGTTATCGTTTCTGCCCCTCAAGACGAGACCGAGGTCCATTACTGAGCGCACGGACCGACGGTGAACCTCCGGGCGTCCCTGGAAAATGGACGTTTCCTACTGGACAAAACTCGACATTCCATGTTCGCAGATGCGCAAAGCCCTGCTACACGAGCTCGGTTCTTGACATGATTACTACCAGCAGGAGAACATTTTTGTTTGCTTGTCTTCTTCTCCTAATACGAAGTCCAATACCACAAGCACGGGTTTTTCTTTCTTGCGTCCCAACTCAGCTTCTGTTTTGTATCTCTCTGGCAGTATCAACGCTACTTTCCTCGCATCAACGACCAACAGCTGTCATCTGTCCTAAGATGGTAACCATGCTATAGACACGCCTTGCTTCGGGACGCCCGCCTATTCTTCCACTGGTATGATCCGCACCACCATTGTTCGGATTCCTCTGCCCAGCTCGAGTTGCAGATGCAGACTTCCCGGCGGCCGGTGGACATGGCTTAGCTGTTACCGTGTTCACCATCCAGGACAGACGCAGTGTCGTCCAGAGGTGCCAACCACGGTCGTCTCCCCCTGGAAACTGGAGCTTTGCGTGTTGTCTGGCTCCTTGATGATTCTTTCGATGCTCTGCATGGTCTCCTTCAGTCTCTCAATCCGGGTCTCCTCGGCAGCCGGCTGACCACGGACCAAGCGGTCCGTGAGATCCGGCTGCCCTTCTTCCAGGTAATACCGAAGCATCAGATCCTTGCTGGACCCGAGATCAAAGACCTCGAGGTTTCCCTCCGTTGGCGACTGCCTTGTCAAGGGTCTGCGTCAGTCATTGATTCACCCCAAAGCAACATGTAATAGGGGTGACCTACTTATTGACATTGGTGTTGCTCTTCGACATGCTGGGCATAAACCTTGTGGTTGGGTTGAACACACTGACTATTCACGAGTTAGATTGCTCTTGATTGTCAAGTAGGACCAAATCGTACTCGAGGAGGGAGCGTCAACTGCAGCAATATGAGCAAGGGAATACGACGTCTTCAGCTGAAGTTGCTAGGATTTCGCTTGATAACGCGAAAAGCAGAGACGACGGGCAGGAGAGGCGACGACCAGGAGAGACGACGACCCAGGAAAGACGGCGAGCAGGAGAGACGACGAGCAGGAGAGACGACGAGCGGGAGAGACGACGAGCAGGAGAGCCGACAAGAACAGTTGCACAGCGCACTTGCTGTAATTGGTGTATCGGACCATTACATTGTCGCCATGTTGCTACCTAACATCGAAATGGGAACTTAGTACCTCGAGTTGCGATGTTGAAGCAGCGGCGTCGTATTGGTCCGTGCTCTGGTTGAGCATGCTCGAATTTCGAGGTTCCCAATTAGGATGGAAAGCCGTGCTGGACTTACACATCCCAGAACGATTTGGTTTTGCACCCGACAACATCAGGACAACCGACTGAAAATCGGTCGTCACGCTATCGATATGGCGGATTCCGAAGGAGTTGACGACACGCCGCGTCTCAGTTGTCCTTTTCGAGGGCGCAACCCGGAGCGCAGATCGTGCAACGGAGCAGGCTTCAAGACGCTTTTCCACGTGAAGTATGTCCCAGGCATGCACGCTTTCCATCACGATACAATATCTGACAGCTTGCAGAGGCCATCTCATGAAAGTGCACCCTCCAAAATGTCCCCAATGCTCCTTCGTTTTTGCCGACAACGGTATCGGAGAGCATGCCAGTCGAAATCCCACGTGCAGTTTTCGGCCGACAGAAGACGTCGAATACATGACGGAGAAACAATGCGAAGATTTCCGATCGGTTCCCAAACGAGGTCGCAATACGTCTCCAGGAGCGCAGTGGAGAGTGTTCTGCACGAAGCTGTTCGGCAGCAACGCTACAATCCCACCGCCGTACCTTCGGTCCCTGGACCAGCACCGCCGCATCGCTGAAAGACCATCGAGGGACTTACTATCAGACCTCGAAAGCAGGCTTCGCAGCTGCGGTCAGCCCCTGCTCTGCTCTTTCGACGAGGATTCGCTGAGATCCTTGCTTGGGCATGTGGTTCCAGCATTCTTCGACTTGGTCGCCGAACATGGATACCTGCCTGAGCGCATATCCTTGACGCCCGTCCACCAACTGCCTCTCCAGGCTGAGATGGGTTACCTCCTGGCACAGATTGGGGAAACGGATACGGATGATGATCATGGTTTCTCTTTCCAAGACAAAGAGCTTTTTACTTTCCCAGACAACCAGTGAGGCTCTAGTATATGGTAATTCAGTTGAATCAGGAGGATACTTTCTGGCTCCCAAAAACCAGCCCACTAGAAAGATCGATACAATCCATTCCGATCATTATTTGTTTTGGAAACTTCAGAGCAGCTCCATTGTCTACGGGAGGCTGCTACGGTTGCTGCTCGACGAAACATAACTCGATGTCAGAGCAAACTCCTTATCCGTGCTGCCTGCCTTCCCATGACTGCATCCCATCTCCTCCGTTTCTTCAATGCAGAAAGTTGAAGGTGTCTGGAAGCCCGGCCGAGGGGCAGACAGGCCGCAGCCTGGTCAGCCATTGCCCCTCAGCTGATGTATTGTTGGGCGATTGGCTGTTACGCCTTAAGCGAACCTCGAAGTTCGAGGTTTACTGCTGCCTTTTTTCATGCGGAATTGCCCGAAAGTGTTCTTTCAAGTTTTCTGCGACCTAGCTCACAGTTATGAACCGTCAACAAGCCCTACAACAGCCCTGTAGACATCATTCAGTGCGCTTCAGGCTCTGGCTTTGTTCGCTGTTTACCACTGTCTTTACAACATCGGAGCACGATACCATCGCAACGCAAGAGCTGTAGCGTGCGAAAACCGCTTGCGTGTAGAACATGGACGACGGACGGCCCCTACGAGGGCGTGAGAAGCGCGACCATAGGAAAATAGGCCGACCCAGACGAGCACCTCCACTGAGATCAGTACCTATGTCGATTTGCCCTATGCCTAAAGCTGAGCTTCAGCGGGCATTCCCAACCGAAGTGTTGACCACGTCGGTACCTTCAGCCGCCAATGATTATCGACCAGAAGCCGGAAGCGACCATGCACTCGAGGCAGGCAACGATCATAAAATGGATGAGGACAAGGAGAAGCGCACAGGAGATTGGGCGGCGATCAAGAAGCAGAAGTTGAGCGACGAGCAGCAAATGTTCGCATGTCCGTTCTTCAAACGCGATCCAGTGAGGTACAAGAATTACCGAACCTGCCTTGGTCCGGGATGGACTTCATTACACCGCATAAAGTAAGGGTCGGTCCACCCTCCTCACCGTCGCTGGGATAACTGACAGTCCCAAGAGAGCACATCTCTCGGAGGCACGTACAGCGGCACCTTTGTCGGCGTTGCAGATCGGTTTTCGGGACGGAACTTGAGCTCGATGCGCATATGCGATCCGAACTGCCGTGTCATCTGGTACCAGCCACGTCCGATGAGGGATGTACCGAGGAGCAACTAAGATTGCTCAAGACGCGTCCTAAACTCAGCGGTGGCACAACCGAGGAAGACAGGTGGCGGGACATATATATGATCATCTTCCCGGACACGAAGACTGTGCCGTCTCCATGTGAGTAATCTACAACCATTATGTGTATCGCCTAGTATGTCAGTTGCTAACGAGCCATTACTGCCACTACAGACTACGATGACGAACCCCCGGAGGCAACGGTGCATATACAAGAGTCTCAAGGGCCTGAAAGGCGCCTCGACGCCAATTGGGAGCTACCGTCTCAGTTCCGACAAGAGCTAGACGAGCAAATCGAAAAAGGAACTCCAGCGCATCAACGACATGATGAGATACAGGATTAACGAGATCGTCACCAATATCTCTCAGAAGCTATTTGAGACGTATGCCACCGAAGCCACCGCGACCACTTCGGCAACCAATACTACGCAGATGGCTTCCACAGACGGATCGACATGGTGTCCGGCTCCAGGCTATCATGGGCGTACGGTCACATGGGATCTAGACACAGAACCCTGGGACCCGTTCACGACACCTGGGCCCCACGCTGGAGAAGCGACACCTAAACGGTTCCAATCACCTGATTCGCTACCCATGATCGATGTCATAAATGAATTGGATCTCGACTTAGCAGGTATCGGAGGTGACTACAACCCCTTCGAGACCGAGAGAACTCACCCAGAGGTCTTCTGGGAGGTACCAGGGAGTTGAATCTCAAGCACTGGGTTGAGACAGGTGACTCTGGATATGGGAGCTACACGGGGTTGCTGGATCATAACATGTCAGCTTGCGCCATCGCCAACATAACTTCCAGCAACTCCGTCAAGGGTGAATACAGTTCCATGCGATACTAACTTAGCATTACTGGATATCGGATAAGGAAATTCAATGTATAACCGTGTAATAACGAGTAGAATTCGGGCAGAATCCAGAGGGCCAGGATTCCGCTACATTCACCAAACTGGACCTCGACGAGGGGAACACCTCAGGGCCGATTCCTAGAACCTTCATTCTTCTTTGCTCACTAGGGTCATCAACCACATTCCAACCCGTACATTAGCAAAGTAATGACCAGTAGGAGTCTGCTTCTGCACGAAACTCAATGACAGCAAGTCAGTGCCCTGATAACTCATTGTTGACGTCTCCTTCGCCCAGAAACCAAGGACTGAATGGACAGCAAGAATATCCGATCAGCCCGGATATTACCAGTCGAGCTCGCCACACGATCACCAACACGGCCTATCAATATAGCAGTTCGATATCGCACCGCAGGTTAGCCAGCAGGTCTTCACAAAGCAGCTCTCAGGCGTCCGTTCAAGGTCTTGTACCCACAAGGTGATACTATAAATTGCTCGCAATGAGGAACCAATGTGCTGGGATAACGCATGTCGGACTCTTGAGCCGCAGGTGTCCAATAGCTCCTCGCGTAAATCCATAGTCGGAGAATTATCCACGCGGTTGGTATATTAAGACGGGCTACGGCCAAGATGGAACCTACTTCAACCGGGGAGACAGTCAGCTTGAGACCTTCAAGAGGCTAAATCGCGAAGAACAAACTCACTCTGTGTTATCTCCCCCGTTATCTGGTACTCTTGGGGGGTCCGGTGATTGTTCTTAATATCAAATGTTATGACATCGATCGAGCATGGTCGTCCGGACACCGATGGTATAAGTTTCAGAGCCCCCGAACTATCCGATGCCGCAGCTTTGCTCTTGTCTCCCTTGGGAGATCTGTAATAACTAAGACATCAACCGATCCTTGTTGTCTCGTTTTGCAAACTGTGAGATTGGGCGCCGGCAGATAAGTCCTCCAATATGTGGTTCAAGGCGCTTTGGATAGCCACTGTTGTCATCCATGTGGCAGCAAAAGAGATGACGGTGGCCAAGTCATACACCGGATGGGACTGGTATGTTTTGCAGACACCATTCTGAACGGAAGATATACTAACATCGTATTGTAGCTGCAAGCCTATATGCGCAAACGGTAACAAGAACAAAGATATATTGAACAACAGGTGAGCATATGGCTGTCCACAATTGCAGCCTTTACCCATGTTCCCATCATCTAACGCCATGACAACAATAGGGGCGTCGTCAAAGTCTGCGACAAGAACAATAAGATCCAAGATCAAGACACCGGTCTGTGGGCGACGACCGGCTGCTCCAACGGCGGGACCGCCTTCCTCTGCGACAACATGCAGCCGGTGCCCGTCGCCGACGACCTCTCGTACGGGTTCGCTATCAAGGTATCTGCCAGCCAGGCCGAAGACAACCCCGACTGCTGCAAGTGTTACGACGTCCAGTGGCTCTCGGGCGGCGCGGCGGGGAAGAGGATGATCGTGCAGGTCGTCACGCCGGGCGGTTCCGGGGGAGACGTCAAGAGGGACGACCTCATCGTCCTGATTCCCGGCGGGGGTCTGGGGCCACTGAACTCAGGTTGCCCGAGACAGTACGGCAACTCTTATAACTGGTGCGTACTCGAGTCGGATGGACGGGGGACAGGTAGTTCACGAGCTAACTTTCAGTAGGGGCAACAACCAAGGCGGGGTATCCAACCGGACTGCTTGCGAGAAACTGCCCGCCAACTTGCAAGGGGGCTGTTACTGGCGGTTCAACTGGGCCAAGGGCGATTTGAACGGATGGGATATTAACTACACTCCCGTCACTTGTCCGGACCGGTTGACGAGTATCTCTGGATGCCACGCTGATCCGTAGGTCATGTGAGATGGTAATGCGGATGATGGATCCGGGTACTGTTGGCGCAGCAGCGAACACGAAGGGCAGAATATGGATCGGGCAACATAATATGCTTGGGGACTTTGTGATGATATAATATGGCTTGCTTGGATAGGAATCAGTCCTCCCCCCGAACGTCGAGATCTAAGTGATACTACACTCCAGGCAAAGTTTCTATCGACCGACACACTGCCAAACTCAGACGGTCTTCTTCCGAGTAATCCTCACAAACTCCCCAACTGTATGCTCCCACAACTTCTCAACAAGCCCAGCCTCAGTATGCTCACGCACATACTTCTCCGTCTCACTCACCCCGCCCTGCCCATCCCAAGAGACACTATACACACCACTCCCCCTCTCCCCATCCACGCCCACCGCGACCTTGACCCCCTCAACAACCTTCACCCCGCCCCCGTTACCCACCCCACCCTTCGTCAAAGCCGGATACATCCCACTAGTACAATAATAGCTCTGCCTCTCCCCGCACTCTCCCTTCCCAACCTCCTGCAACACCCCCAACCACATCAGCACCGGAAACACGTACTTAGCCAACTGAATCGCGAACCCCTCGTCGCCGCGGACCAAGCCCGTCTTGACCGCCCCGGGGTGGTTCTGCACGAACGAGACCTCGGGCGCCAGCTCCCGCAGCTTGAGGTGCGCGAGGGTGAGCATGGAGGCCATGTGCCCGCGCGCCTTGCTCAGGGGGAGGTTGACGCCGGCCCAGTCGTCCGGGAGGACGGGCCCCTCGTGGGAGCCCGCGAAGACGGAGACGACGCGGCCGAGCCCAGCGGTGGCGGCACCGGCGCGCAGGATGGGGAGGAGGTTGGTGATGAAGCGGATGCGGCCGTAGTAGGTTACTGCCGTGACATAGCGGAGGCCTTCGGTGGTTGCTGGATGCATAGAATTGGGTAAGCTACCTTGGCCTCGCGGTGTTTGTGTGTAAGGGGGGTTACGCTTACAGCCACTAAATTTCAGTGTGCCCTGACTCATAAACAGCACGTTGATGGCGCTTTCTCTAGCCTTGATCTCTAGGCAGAGCTCGTCGACGCTGCGAAGGAGGCTCGCGTCACACTTGAGGAAAATGTACTCGCCGCCGGGGTTGAGGGACTTCAGCTCGACGAGGAGCTTGTCTGCTGCCTCCTCGGATCGGCCCACGAAGTAGATGCGAGGCTTGGCGGTTCGGTGGGCGAATTCCTTCAGTGCATACGCCCCGATGCCCGATGTGCTGCCGACGAAGACGGCGACCAGTTCCGAGGGGAAGGTCGACTTGATTTGGGAGTTGGAAGCCTGCACATCCTTGAGGGAGACCATAGTGGCTATATGGATATGGGACTGCCTTAGACGAGAGTTGGAGGTTGTGTCTGGGAAGTCGATGTTGAAGCGGTTGAGAGTGTTTTCACTTCGACTTCCACCAGCCGGGCGTCGCTCTCTTTATGTACTCCGCATCTTCTCAGCATTGGGAGATGCGGCCCCCTGGGGCATCTACGTCCATTCCACCGTCGCTCGGAGGTAGGAGGACTCCGGCCCCGTCAATACCATGGACTTTGCACCCAGTGTTGTGCTCGTCGTTATATCGAAGCGTCAACGCTGGGCGTTGACAACCAATGACGAAGGGCATCATACGTAAAAAGGTTTAGCGCGTCTCAATCGAGCAGCAGCTGAGATTGGTGGCCAATCAGAGATGGCTTCATACGTCGGAGGGTTAGCGTGCAATCGGGACTCCACTTGCGGACATTGGTGCCCGGGAGCCGACACGGCGCAATAATTCTGGGGCCGGTCGGAGCAACTTTCAATCACCATGGACGCCGACCAAATTTTGTGTGCATCAACTCGCCTGGCAACGTAGGAGAACAGGTAACTTCTCTGCCTTTTGAGGGAGAGTCTAGTGTCGATGACTGCATCATCCATAGTGTGATCCACGTACGACAAGCGACCGAGTTCCACGATCCGATCCAGAGGCCGCTAGACTCGGAGCCCGCGAATTCTGTGATTATTCGTCCGTCTTTCCTTGCTTGTTCGTCCACAGCCCATACCCACCCAGCTGCCACCTACCTATCTGCTTGACGAGTTATTCTGCTAGAAAGCCAACTAGATAGTGTGGTGTGACAGTGAAGACTCCAAAACTGTTCGCTCGCCGTGCATCTGTCCTACATTCCGTGCTTTATTTAGCAGCGGACTCGGACTCGCTCACAAAGTCTTAAAGCTGTGGCTCTTTCGAGTTTCGACGTGGATCAACGGACGGCCTTCGATGACATTCAGGCTAATACCTCCTTATTCTCTGAATGGCTTGCTATCATTCTGATTCGGGTGACTAAGAGGATGGTCTAAAGTTGACGGCAAACCATACTTCTCGAGTATCTCTCGACTGTCTGGGATCCGTCCACAGGTCCGAATCCGAGGTCTTGGCGCAAGGGGTACATGACGGCTAAAGTCCACCTGCCCGCTGCGACCACATACATGCCATCGTCTGGATCGCTACCTTATATTAATTAAGGCCCCATGCCGTCGCCAGTACCGCCCGTAATGTGGAGTAGCAATAACCCTCGCAGGTTGCAAATGCCGCCTTCCAGCTTTACCCCAGGCACCCCTCAGGTCGAGCCTTGTGCTACGAACGTCACCATTCTCCTCGCTAGACACTTGCCTCCGTAGTTCTATTTCCTCCCCGCCTAATATACCTTACTCAGTCTACCTTAGTCCCCGGAACAATGGAAGTACGTGGCGCTGTCTTGGCAAACCATGTCGCCCGGTTATATAAAAGAACGATGGGAGGAGTATAACATTTCGCGGCCTTTGATTTCCGCTGCCCGGTGACAAGTAACATTCCTAGGTATCGTCTGTCCCGTGTAACAAGATGCTGTCGGCTACTATCACCGCCCTGCTGCTGGCGGCCTCGGCCGGCGCCTACCCCGTGGAGAACCCGATCCAGATGATCCAGCGCGCCCCGAGTCCCGGTGTGGTGATCACCAAGTGCAGCCAGCCCGGTGTCCTGGCTCTCGCCTACGACGATGGCCCCTACCAATACACCTCGACGCTGGTCGACATCCTCGACAAGGCCGGCGCAAAGGGCACCTTCTTCTGGACCGGCACCTTGTACGGCTGTATCTACAACCAAAAGGCGGCTGTGCAAAAGGCCTACGCCTCTGGCCACCAGATCGCGTCGCACACATGGTACCTCTCCCGCTACCCGTCGTCATCTTACCATACCGTACCATAACTAACAACCGGCGCAGGACCCACAGCCACATGGGCAGCATGTCGGCCTCCCAGATAACCACCGAGATGACGAAAGTAGAGCAGGCCCTCGTCAACCTGATCGGCAAGAAGCCCGCGTACATGCGGCCCCCCTACCTCGAGACGGGCGGCCAGTTCCTGCCCACGCTCAAGGGCATGGGGTACAAGGTCATCACCGACGACGTCGACGCCGAGGACTGGAACAACAAGACGCCCGCGCAGAGCGAGCAGAAGTTCCAGAGCGCCGGCGCCGGCGGCAACGGCCACATCCCGCTCATGCACGAGACGTACTCGGGCACCGTCAACACGCTCACGCCCTGGCTGATCAACTGGGCCAAGACGAATAACCTCAAGCTTGTCACCGTTGGTAAGTGTTTGAAGCAAGGAGGTCCATTGTGTGATTGGTGTGCTGACTCTCTGGCAGCGGAGTGCCTGGGTGACCCGGATGGCGCGTATCAGCCTGGTAACTTTACTGGAAACGGTCAGAGCAGCTGTTAAAGGGGAAACCACGTGGTGTATCCGTGTCTTCTCTCATGTAGTCTCTCCGAAGCTGTATATACACTTGCCCCTGTCAGATGTGCACATACATACAGTAGTCCGTCCCAATCAGCCCGAGGCTCTTTCGGCCCTCAGCCGATCATACCGCAAGACGCTCTGCATGAGCACCTCGGCCCCGATAGCGCAGTCCTCGGGACTGGTATACTCCTCCGGGTTGTGAGACACGCCGTTGCGGCACGGCACGAATATCATGCTCGTCGGACACCGCCGGCTGGTGTACACGCTGTCGTGCCCCGCCCCGCTGACCATATCCCTGACCAAGCCCGCGCTCCCCGTCACCGACTCGGCTGCCGCGCGCACCGCGGCGATGCAGTCCGGGTGGAAATCTACGGCCGGCGAGACGCTGTCCGTCTGCCACTCGACGCTTAGCTTGGGGTTCGACGAGGCGAGCGACGCGAAGTCTTGCCTCAGCTCGGCCTCGACGGTGTCGACGGTGCTGTCGGCTGGGGCGCGGATGTCGAGGCTGAAGCGTACGCGACCCGGTATGGTGTTCACGCTGCCCGGCGATAGGGTAAGGATCCCGGTCGACGCTAGGGCGGAGTGCTTGACGGCCACGTCGTGCGATCGAGTGATCAGCCGGGCCGCGAGCAGAAGCGCGTCGGCGCGGGAGGAGAAGGGCGTTGTGCCGGTGTGGGCATCTGGACCAGGATCAGCTGAACTGGCCCTCGAGTAGAAATTGCACGGGGCGGTCCCTTACCTCTGCCCGTAACGTCTATCGTGTACCATCTGTAGGCCTGGACGCCTTTGACGACGCCAATCTTCTGCCGCTGCGCCTCCAGAATCGGACCTTGCTCGATGTGGAGCTCAAAGTGAGCGGCGATGGGCGTTGACCGGTAGCTTGCTGGTACAGACCCGAGGTATCCAATACGCTCGAGTTCCGACTTCATCGTAGCGCTGCCGCCTCCAACTTCTTGGAGGATGTGGGCTCGTTCGAGGGGTATCTCTTCAGCCCAGACTCCACTGGAGACCATGCTGATCGGAAATCGAGCGCCTTCCTCGCTTGTAGCCTGTCAGCTTGAGCTCACAGAGTGGAAGGAATATCCAAGTGATAGTAGGGAAGCCCCTTACTTGGTCCAGTTCACCACGCCAACGGGATACTCGGTCTGCACCTGGTTATCCTCAAGGACTTTGAGCATCTCCACGCCAGCATGGATCCCCAAAATCCCATCATATCGTCCACCGGTGGGCTGAGTGTCGAGATGGGAGCCCGCACAAGTCGGCGGCCCGTCCCGGTGCCCCGGACGGACAGCAAAGGTGTTGCCCATGGCATCCACCGTGACGGCACACCCAAGGCTCCTTGTCGTCTCGACAAACCAGTCGCGGACTTTCTTATCGTCGTCCGACAGCGACAACCGGGCCATGCCTGTCTCGGTCGTGTGAATACCCCATTTCTTACCGGTGCCCCAACTGCATGTGTGATGGAGATCTTGCATCAGCCGGTCCCGGTTGACTTTGAGGCTGTCAATGCCGGCAGCACTAGGACTTGTAGTCGTCGACCAGAGCGAGGCATGATGACTGAACGGTCTCGAGGGGCGTGATTGCTGGCAGAGTGAGGCCCAACTGGCCGCACGGAAACGTGCCGCTGGGGTTGATAAACACAGACGAGCACCCATTGTTTACGTGCCTGATCCGAGTGAAGCTATCCCCAAGCCAAGACTTGTCATGGCGGTGGCATCAACGGTGTGACGAGGTTGACCTGCACCAGCGATAACGGCGATGATCGCTAACCCGATATGGGATGGCCCGGATGCCGGTACTTTGCCTTATCAAAACGAAGGTAGATTGATGGATACGTCTTCAAGAAGCTTTTCTTTACCACCTATTTCAAAAGCTTGCTCTCTCGGAGGCTTCAATGGCGTGTTACCCAGGCTTACATCCCGAGCAGACGCAAGCAGTCCAATTGGACACTTGCCATCGCCAGTACTTCTTCTGAGCTTCGGAGATCCGGGATCATCAGTCGAGTTCCTCACATACGCGTAAGCTCGTTAGACCAACTTCCAAGCTTAGCACTCGGCTCTTGTAGGAAGAATCGAGATCTCTCGCATTGCACATGCATCAATAGCCCAAAGTCGAATCATGCTGCGGACTTTCTTACACCCATTGAAGCCACATAGCTGTGTACTTTGTAGGTGTCATCTTTGACAAGCTCCAAGCTCCCGGTCCAAAACCCCCGAGAAGCAGCCCACTTCCCGAAGGCGCCAAGCGACGGAGCTGTCCAATCATTGCTGGAGCATTCTTAATGCGGGGAGCCCAGGAGCTCGAACCGCGGTGGGGCCAGAAGAACGGAGCAACGACCGACGCATGGATGACATCACGATATTTCACGACTTTCGTAACGAAGTGCCAGTTGTTGCAAAGGGGAAGCAGCGACGAAGGTCCCACTGCCGAATTGAGCGATGTCGCCGACCATCCAGACAGGCAATTGCCATGACTACGTCGTGGAATATGCTTTGTCGGGTACCCCGCTTGACGTCAGCGATGTCTCGACGGGTCTGGTCGATGGCACTTCAACGTGTACCTTAGAACTGCCGTCAGATATATGAGGAGGACTACTCCCGTCTTCCCTCCCGTCGGCCGACTCAGAACCAGTCTACTCTCTTCCCTTTCCTCTCCAGGCAATGGCAAACATCATCCCCGCCACCGTTCAAGCAGCACAGCACGCCGTCATGGGCTCCAAGGGCGACAAGATAGCCGATATGGCTCGCGACACGTGTGAACCCACCGACAAGGACCGGCTCACCTCCGACTTTGGCGTGAGGCAGTCCAACACCGACGACTGGCTTCGGGTTGTCAGCGACGACCACACCGGTCCTTCGCTGCTGGAAGACCCCTTTGCGCGTGAGAAGGTATACCTTACTCTATCTACATAAGCTACCTTCCGCGTTCCCCTCGTTGACCCGCCGCTAGATTCACCGCTTTGACCACGAGCGTATTCCCGAGAGAGTTGTCCATGCCCGAGGCGCCGGCGCCTTTGGAACGTTCAGGGTGCTGGAGAGCATCGATGACCTTACCTTTGCCCCGGTCCTGACGGACAAGTCCCGGGAGACTCCCGTCTTCATCCGCTTTTCAACCGTTTTGGGCAGCAGGGGCAGCGCCGACACGGTCCGCGATGTCCGCGGATTCGCCGTCAAGTTCTACACCCAGGAGGGCAACTGGGACATCGTCGGCAACGACATCCCCGTCTTCTTCATCCAGGACGCCATGAAGTTCCCCGACGTCATCCACGCCGCCAAGCCCGAGCCCCACAACGAGGTCCCCCAGGCCCAGACAGCTCACAACAACTTCTGGGACTTCCAGTACCTCCACCCCGAGGCCACGCACATGTTTATGTGGGCCATGTCCGACCGCGGCATCCCGCGCTCCTACCGCATGATGCAAGGCTTCGGCGTCAACACCTTCACCCTCATCAACAAGGAGGGCAAGCGCAGCTTTGTCAAGTTCATCTTCACCCCCGAGCTGGGCGTCCACTCCCTGGTCTGGGACGAGGCCCTCAAGCTGGCCGGCCAGGATCCCGACTTCCACCGCAAGGACCTGTGGGAGGCCATCGAGAACGGCGTCTACCCCAAGTGGAAGTTTGGCGTCCAGGTCATCAAGGAGGAGGACGAGCACAACTTCGAATTCGACATCCTCGACGCCACCAAGGTGTGGCCCGAGGACCTCGTCCCCATCCGCTACGTCGGCGAGCTCGAGCTTAACAGAAATCCCGACGAATTCTTCACACAGATCGAGCAGGCCGCCTTCTGCACCAGCCACGTCGTTCCCGGCATCGGCTTCTCCGACGACCCGCTGCTGCAGGGCCGCAACTTCAGCTACTTCGACACCCAGCTCACCCGCCTCGGCGTCAACTGGCAGGAGCTGCCCGTCAACCGGCCCGTGTGCCCCGTCATGAACTTCAACCGCGACGGTGCCATGCGCCACCGGATCGATAAGAGCACAGTGAATTACTGGCCCAACCGCCTCGAGGCTGTCAAGCCCGCCACCCACGAGGAGGGCGGCTACCTCGAGTACGCGGCCAAGATCGAGGGCATCAAGAAGCGCGCGCGCAGCTCCAAGTTCAAGGAGCACTACAACCAGGCCCAGCTGTTCTGGAACAGCATGAGCCAGGTCGAGAAGAACCACATGATGAACGCCTTCGCCTTCGAGCTTGACCACTGTAGCGACCCGGTCGTCTATAAGAACATGGTCCAGCGCATCGCCGACATCGACCTCGGCCTCGCCCAGACCGTCGCAGAGATGGTCGGCGGCGATGTGCCCCAAAAGGCCAACCGCGCCAACCACGGCAAGAAGGCCCCCGGGCTCTCGCAGCTCGACTACCCGCCCGTCAAGCCCACCATCGCCTCGCGCCGCGTCGCCATCCTCATCGCCGACGGCTACGACGCGGTAGCCTTCAACGCCGTGCGCGCCTCGGTGCTCGCCTCCAAGGCCATCCCCATGATCATCGCTCCGAAGCGCAGCAACGTGACCTCCGAGGGCGGCGCCCACTCCATCTTCCCCCACCACCACCTGGAGGGCTTCCGCTCCACCATGGTCGACGCCGTGTTCGTCCCCGGCGGCAAGAAGTCTGTCGAGACGCTGTCCAAGAACGGCCGCGCCATCCACTGGCTGCGCGAGGCGTTCGGCCACCTCAAGACCATCGCCGCCACCGGCGAGGGCGTCGATCTGCTGCAGATCGCGTTCCAGATTCCCGGCGTCCAGATGTCGTCTGGCGAGGAGGCCGTGGAGTCGTACGGCGTTGTCACGCAGCGCAACATCAAGCCCGAGAGCCTGAAGGAGGTCGTCGACATCGCGCAGGGCGCAAAGGGGTTCTTGGAGCAGTTCTTCTACTCGTCTGCTCAGCACAGGAACTGGGCTCGCGAGCTGGACGGTCTCAATGCAATGGTGGCTTATTAGTGTGTTGTGTTAATGCGGACGTGGGTTAGGTTAACGCTGTGTATACGTAATGATTCCCCAAATTGACGTCTTCTTTGAATTGTCTACTCGTTCCAGGGTGTCTGCCTGTAATTATTTTCGAGCGGTATTAAGTCAAAAGGTATTGAATTAAATCCTAGTCCCTCGCCGGTCAGCAAAAGAACAAATCTCAGACACAACTCCTAGCGCTGACTAACTCCGTGATCCAGCAATATCCATCACTCATAATACTCATCATGTTCTCATAACCCTCAAGCTGACCCGATCCTACCTACGTCGGAAGCCCTATCCGCTCAGCCTCGATCCCGAGCTTATACCCCCAAGTCCCCCTCCGATCCACCTCGACCGTCGTCGAAATCCTCAACCGGACCGCGTACTCGTTGAAGATCCTCTTCTTCCCGGGCACGTACGGCGCCACGACCGTGCCCGCCGACGACGACGACGCCTCCGGGGGATTCAACGCCGTCTCCGAGGAGGACGGACCACCGCTGCTGCCACCGCTCTTGTCGCCGCTGCCCTGCTGCCTGACAAACGCCGCCACCTGCTCCAGCACGTGGCCGATGCCGTACCCGGCCTCGCGCTCCATGAACTTGGTGAAGTCCTTCGCCGTCTCGCGGTCGTAGATGACCGCCCAGGGCTGGTGCTGCTGGAAATCGCCGGGGCCGGCGGCGGAAGGAATGGGAGGAGTAGTCGGCGGGCTGTCCCCGGCACGGTCCTGCTTCCGCAGCCCAAAGACGAGCCAGAGCGACGGCCACCAAAAGTTATTCGGCCCCCCTTCCTGGTCGACGGGCGGGAACTCCGGGTCGTGGTGCTCGACGGGCTCGGCCACGTACCCGCCCTGGAAGCGCAGGTGCAGGATGCCGATGAACCGCTCGTTCCCGTCGGTCATGAAGGCGCGCCGCTCGGGTTCCCAGAGGTGCGCGGGGTACTGCCGCGTGTACGAGATGACGAAGCCGGTGCGGTTGTCGATGTCGACGTGGAACCGCTGCGAGAGGCGCATGACGAGGTCGCGGGACTCGCCGGCCCCGATGGTCTTGGGCACGTAGATGGTCCTCGGCGCGCTGGGCTGCACGGAGCTCGCGGACACCAGCACGGGCAGGCCCGCCCAGTGCCGGACGAAGCCGTGGGGGGTGCGCACCAGCCGGATGAAGACTATGCTGTGCATGCCGTCGGGCTGTTGGCGGCTGCTGTCGAGGCAGTCGAGGTTGAGCAGGAAGTCCTTCTCGCCGCTCGGGCTCTCCCCTTCGTTCATGCGGGCGGTCAGGCGGATACCCTTGTTGGTGATGGCGTACTCCTCTGTTAGTGTGACGGGGCTTAGGATGCGCAGGAGCCTGTCGCAGTTGAGGAAGTCGACGGGCGACCGGGCGAAGAGGCCGTGGTAGTTCTGGCGCTTGTAGGTGCTGTCCCGCGACGTCCAGGCAAACAGCGACAGATCGGTGGTGTCCTGCGCGATGGCCTCCTGCAACCGGATGAAGGCTTTGTCCCCCTCGCCGTAGATGAGCGGCATGTGGATGTCGAAGATGCCGAGTAGCGAGTAGGCCACGTCCTCGACCCTGGTGCACTGCCGCGTCGACGCCCAGGACATCCTCCTCGCCACGGGTATGTTCCGCAGCAGGCTGCTGTCCCGGAGCACGTCCTCGTCGATCCTGGTGATGCTCGACACCAGCTCGCAGAGCTCGTGCTTGTCGCCCCTCAGGTTCCACGCCTCGTCGTAGAACTCTACCACCCGCGAAGCCACCAGCTCTTGCAACGTCCATCCGCGCGTGAACCAGTGGCAGAGGGACAGCGCCTGCTGCAGGTTCTTCTTGGGGCCGGCGGGCAGGTCGGCGAGGTAGGCGAAGCACACGGCCGCGTTCTTGTACCACCGGAACATGGAGTTGATGGCCTCGGTCAGCTCCGCGCTGCTGCTCTTGTCGATGCAGACGTTGTCCACCCAGACGAAGGGGATGTTCCGCGCGCGCGCGAGGCGACATGTCTCCCGGACTTTGGCGAACCTCTCGTCCTTAATGACGCGGCCAGCGGCGACTGTCCGTCTTGCGCTTGGGGATGTGGACGTCGCTTGGGAGTTCTTGTAGTCCTTGTAGTCCTGGAAGGTGGGCTCGCCGTCCCTTCGCCAGGTATGCGACAGGATGGCATATTGGTGGAGTTCGGGGTCGGCGACGAACTGGATCTTCTCCGTCTTGGTGTTGATGAGCCACATTGTCGTGTTGTTCGATACGGTCTCAGTAAGAGCGTGACAAGGGCTTTAAACCTGCAGGGACTTGGTTTTTCCTTTTTTTTTTTTTTCTTGCATAGCAAGCTGAAGACTGGGGCATCTTATCGTGCATCTGCCTGGAGCCTCGAGGTTCGGGGTCCAGCTGAAGAAATCTGGTCGGACTGTGCCGTCTCTGGACTCAGATGGCTCCCTCCCGCTCATAGCGCCCGGAACGCCATGCAGGCTGACAGATGAGCCATTCGTTGGCGGTCACTTGAGATGGGGATCAACGGCCGTTTCTCCGCATTCTACTGTCTCCTCCGTTGGCAGCCCCTCAATCAGCCCGTATGGATCGCAACCACCAGTTCACCACACGCGGAGAAATTTTGACAACAAGACAGTGTTGCGTGTCATTTCTTCAGTAACTCTTTGGAAGAAACGAAGAGGCAGGCGGGACGTGGCACTTGCCAGCACCGGTCCAAGGGGTATGAGCACGAAGTAGATGGACTATCGCCCGTGAAGCTGCAGCACTTCCAGCTTTCTCGATATATCCCATGGTTAGAGACCAAGACAGGGCAGGCTTCGCTTGACAGCCCTACTTCGTGATGGTGTGGAAGGTGAGCCCGTTCCCCTCTTCTGCGGTTGCACTCTGCCTCGCAGTGATACCCCATACGCAAGCTCGGCCAAGAAATGCGCAGACGAAGGATCGTGGAATGGGAGAGGCAGCCTCTCTGTGAATTTGAGCACGCCTCACCATCGCGACGCTCGGGTTAGTACCTTTGGGGCTGCCAACAAACTGACCAAGTCTTCGGCAATCGGGCCCTAAAATGACCGAAGTCAGGGGCACCCTTTCCGTGACGTCAGCGCTGAATGTGAAACATCCAGCACATCGCACAGGGCAATTGGCACAACGTTAGCGCAGTAGGTAGTGCTAGCCCTCGCTTCGGTAGCATCGACATCGCTACTACACAATGACGGGTGAAGGACGTCTCGGTGACTTATCACGGTGGCTGTCGAGCTTTAGGTGCGAACCCAACATGAAGATGCAAGATCCAATGCGTTGGACCTCGATGGTATCGGATTGATGACATTTTGATCTCTATCTCCGGCATGGGTTATGTTAAGGTTAAGTGGTGGAGCATCAATCAATATCTCACACGCTATGGCATTTCGCATTTTCCCATCACTTGACCCTCGCATTTTGCCAGACCGACGTGCGGCACTCCAAGTGTGACGACGAGGATTATAGCGGTCATCGGATAAGAATTCGGTATCTACAAGAATTATGCGCAGTTATACTGCACAAGACATTGTCTATGCACTCCTCGTGCCAATAGGAGCTGGTCTCTCGTCCTTCCTAGATCCTCGACATTTGGCATCAGTCTGAAACAACATACACACAAGCGGCCATCCACCGTCCAATCCATCAGATCTCGTCGTCATCGCTGACCGTGCTCGTCCCGCCAGCATTGGTCTCGGCAATGACCTGCGTCCGGGTAACTTTACCGGCCGTGTTCATGTAGATCCAGCTGATGACCTCGATGCCGGGGAAAGGGTTGTAGATGTACTGCAGCTCGTACAGCGTCGTCTGCCCGTCGATGGCGATGGACCGGTTGTGGCCGTTGAAGGTCATCTGGTCCTTGTAGAAGCCCACCAGCTGGCGGCCGTGCTCGTTGCCGTCGTTGTCGAGGAAGACGTCGTACATGGAGCCGTTCTGCGCCAGCACGCGGTTCGTGTGCGCCTGGCCCTGGTAGTTGTTGACGCTGTACAGGATGTTGTGCTGCAGGTTGTAGTCGTACGACAGCTCCTCGCGCTTGCTGTTGCCGCCGCTGCCCGTCGGCTTGCCGTTGCTGTCGACCGGCTGCGTCAGCGCCCCCACCGTCGTGTTGACGATCTTGTTGACGTCCTGGCCCAACGTCGCGATGATGGGGTTCAGGTCGATGCTGTGCAGCACGTCGTTGACCATCTGCACCACGTTCTCCAGCCGCGCCTCGAGCTCGACCTTGGCCGAGATGTTCTGGATCGTCAGCTTGACCCGGTCGATGCTCGCGTCCACGCCCGCGCTGAAGTGCAGCAGCTTCAGCACCTGCGCGTCCAGGTTGATCTTGGCCGTGATGTTGTCCACCTCGATGTCGATCTCGCCCACGTACAGCGACGCATTGAGATACACGTCCGGCTCCTGCGCTAGCACCACACCGCCTGTGTCCGGGTCTGTGTTGGCCGTCTCGTACACTGCCGATTCGGGGTCTCCGCGATGCTCAAGTTTGTATCCGACATAGCCGTCCTGCCCTTGCCCGCCTTGCGCCAGTACCGAGACGGCTATTGAGAGAACCAGCACACATGCTCTGCTTATGGGGCCGACCATCATGGCGACGGGCTTATCAAGCCCAAGAAAAGAGCTAAAAGAGAGAAGAGAAAAGCGAGGTGGGAAGTCAGCTCGACAAGCAAGTCAAGTCAGACTGAAGGAGAGACTAGATGATGGCTGACTGACTACGACGACAAGCAGAGGAGCAGCCAACAACTCAGAAGACGATGGGGGTTGCATGGAGGAGGGCAGGGAAGTGTACAAGTACGGGCAGTCGGTGCGATCTAGAACAAGCACATCTCGTGCAGGGGGCGGCATCACAGCCGATGGTTTGAAGAAAAGCACCGGGGTCACAGGATAGCGCCAGCCAACAGCTGGCGCATGGAGACATAGACTCGACTCGAGCTAGCCGGAACCAAAGAAACTTTATCACGGCACATATGGACGAGGGCTGTTCCAAGGCAGAAGACCAATGCCAATTACGGGAGTCAAGGGTTCGAACCTTCTCTGACAGCTCTGGGCGATTTAAGGCGACGGCTCCGCATGGCGCACCCCAAACACCTGTGGTCCCCTGTCCAGGGGGTTCGCTAGGGTCGCAGTCGCTACCGAGGAAATTTCCCGACTGGGCGCTCGCCCATGGTTCCGGAGCCCTGTCAATGCAACGGCGAGGGCACATCGTCCACGCACCGGCGCATGAGCGCAATTTCTCTGGAACCTGCGATCGCGCTGACGGCGAGAAATCAAGGTTGAGACGACGCGACAGGCCTATAGCGTACCGGAATATGGAGAAATTGGAAAGAAGGTCGTCACCCACAAAGAGCCAGAGATGGAACCAGTGTTCCGGACCAAGTTTTATGGATGGAACCGGCGCAAAGACAAGGAGATCTCGCTGCTCCTTGATGCTTCCCTTATATCCCCCCACAGTCTTGTGCAGCTGTCAATGAGCTCTAGACGCTAGATTCGCGCCGCAGTAGGAGTCTCGTCGTCCTCTTCGTCCTACTGTTGCGGCTGTCGCTAATAGTTGCAACTGCCCTTGGTTGGCAGTTATCTTCGTTCACTCCTTCCTTCTCTACACTCACTCAGGACCCGTTACAATCCCCCGATATGAGAAACTACACGAACCTCTCGGTTCTCCTCAGCTTGCTGCTGCTGCTCGTCGCCCTCGCGACGGCGCAGACGGAGACGAGCTCGACCGCAGCAGCCACCAGTACGGCGGCAGACAGCCCAACAGCAAGCGCAACGGCACCGGCATCCGATGCGCCGACCACCTCATCGGGAGGCTCCTCGCCATCCGGCTCGTCAACCAGCACATCCTCCCCCTCAACAACCACGGGCGGTGGCGGCGGCGGCGGCGGCGGCGGCGGCGGCAGCAGCGGAACCGGCAGCTCGCCATCGTCAAGCACCTCCAACCCGCCCGACGTGCTCCTCAGAGTCCCGAACCTCTCGGTCGGCAGGATCGAGCTGATCGTGGACAACCTGCAAGCCGAAGTCAACCTTGCGGCCGAGGTGGCCAACCTTGTCTCCATCAACGCCGGTGTCCAGGTGGGCGTGCAGAAGGTGAACATCACCATCTCCGACGTTGAGGCGCAGCTCGAGCTGATCATCCGCCTTGGCCACCTGGTCGACATCGTCAACCGCACGCTCGCCTCCCTGGACCTCAACCCGCTGCTGATCAACCTCCTCAACGAGGTCACGGACGTGGTCGACAACGTCGTCGGCGCTGTGGACGGCCTCCTGGGCTCGATCGTGCAGGGCAACACCAAGCTCAACTTCATCATCGATAACCTGGGCAACATCGTCCAGGAGGTGGTCGGCGACGCGGGCAACATCCTGAGCAGCATCGTCGGCAACTACCAGACGAACATGACGTTCACGGGCGTGCAGAAAGACCTCGGCAATGGTCTCACGCAAAAGACCTACCAGTACAGTCCGCTCGGGAGCTTGGTCAACATCATCTTCAACACGCTCGGACAGGTCGTCCAGGCTGTTGTTGTCGGCACCGGCCAAGGAGGTGGCGGCGGTTCCAGCAGCTCGTCGACCATCGTACCAAGCTCTACCGGCGCACCGTCGAGTTCGAGTGCTGCGCCAACCAGCTCGGCAACCACGACGGCGTCTGGGTAAAGCGGATAGGACTGCACGGTTGGGATCCCGGAATGTACCGCTGGGGGAGGGTATGGCATGTGCTGGCTGGAAGTGGCGCCTCGCTGTGAAGAACTCAAGGCAATACTCGATGCCTAGTAACAATGCCCACGGGTTACGGACTGGCATCCTTGGAGATAACACCGGGACTTGTCCCGTCTTATAGGGCCGTGTCGGACGACGGGCCCCGAGTGGTGTACATAGTGGCCGGCAATGACATTAACCCTTCCCGCACAACCCAAGTGCCTGTTGACATGACATGTACACAGATTTTCATCCACACTCCTGTCTTCCTCGATTGCGGCGTTCGTCCTGTCCATCTCGCGGACACCAACGGCATGGGAGAACTGCTTGTCGCTCCAACCTCATGCAGCCTGTTACTCGCCATCCACCCCCAATTGGCCAGAACCCGCCCAAGGCCTAAACCACCGAAGCTCTACATATCTCCCCCGGCCCCCTATTGGCGGATACGTCCCGCTCCAAGACCACAGCGAACCCACTAGACTTTTTGATCCTTCATGATTCCCGGTTCCCAAGAACGCCCAGCCTGCAGCAGCGTGGTATTGCGAGCCAAAGGCAGCGGCCTTCTGCCTAGACCGGCTCCTGTATGATGTGCGCCAGTATGTCCGTATGACGAGCTCACTCCTGTACA
This sequence comes from Coniochaeta hoffmannii, assembly GCA_030052785.1. NCBI lineage: Eukaryota > Fungi > Ascomycota > Sordariomycetes > Coniochaetales > Coniochaetaceae > Coniochaeta > Coniochaeta hoffmannii. Next base: position 196,771 of record JANBVN010000021.1, read on the forward strand.
ACGGCGATTTATATACACACATATGCAGAGCATATGTGTGTTGCATGCTTACTGCGGCTGCGATCCTGTCCCGGTTGGTCGGTGGTGTAGGGCTGCTGCTGCTGTTTTGCGCTTTTTCTGCCTTGGTCAGCCCACATTGCCGAGGGGGGAGGTGCTAAGTCGCAGAGGCTGTCATCTGATGGGATCGATGTCTCGGAGTTGAAAGATTATGGTGGGTGGGTGAGTGATGTAGCTGAGCTGGTAATGCTTGGACTCACTTGGGAGCTGCAAGAAGGGTGGGATGAGAAGCTAATCGACCAACACATCCATAGGTCAGATGGCCGGACCGCGTTTTTGCTCGGCTTGTCTTAATACGGGTTTGTTATCAAGCTTTGAGGGGATTCCCAAATGTTGATAAGAAAGACCTGCCGCCTCCGTGTCAGATGAGTTCGTGATGTTTTTGCCCGAATTGACTTTTGGACATGTTGTTGTGAGTGAAACATTCACTCAAATATCTACCAGACGTTGTACGATATCACATGTGACTACTATCAGAACGGACAGCAGATGGCAATCATCAGCCTCCGGTTCCGGGCCGCACCCCCGGGTTCCGCAGCCAACCTGCCCGTCGCCGCACGCCAGAATCCCGTAGTAACCCAGACCATAACCCGGCCCTACACAACCATCACCGCCCTCGTCACACTCGGCCCGGGCGGGCCCACCACAACCTCCTCCCTACAGCCTGGCAGCAACCCCCCATCTACCACCACCACCACCACCCCTGCCCCCTCGACCTCAACCTCACCCTCAACCTCCCCAGTCTCCATCCCCGGCGCCGCCCCCTCCTCCTCATCAACCCTAACCCAAGCCCAACTAGGCGCCATAATCGGCTCCGTCCTCGGCTCCGTCCTCATCGTCCTCCTAATCTGGTACTGCGTCACCCAACAGCGCCGCGCCAGCTCCGCCCGACAGGTCCACTACGTCCTAGACGACGGGTCCGAGAGCACCAGCACCGAGACGGTGGAGGTCAGGATCGGGGGCCCAGGAGGAGGAGGAAGAGGGGCAGCAGGAGCGGCGGCGGCATCAGCAGCAGGAGCGCGGAGGATGGCCGGCGGAGGAGGAGGAGGAGGGGCGGATCCCTGGACGCGCGCGGCGCCCGGGATCACCGTCGTGCCGCCGCCGCCGAGGTTCCCGCCCACGCCGCGGTATACGCCGTACCGGCAGACGAGGGCGCCGCAGATTAGGGGGGTAAGGAGGTACCCTTAGCACTTGAGGAGGGGATCGGAGGGGTGAATTCAGGTTTTTGTATGTCAGGGTTTGAAAAGAGCGAATGTTTAGCAAGTTGTACGAATGTTTGACGCAGTGGAATGCGAAACTGTGAGTCCACCTGAGCGACTTAATAGGCACGCGATTTGGCTGGGATTATACGCAGTGCGGCCTGAATTCGAGGCTCTGCTGAGGAAGTGATCGACGGCAAGCATAGAGGAGCACAACAAGCGTTCGTCAAACAGTGATGGCGGTCGAACAAACGCACCCATTCTGACAGTCCTGGACAGTCAAATCAGTACAGTGGCGGCCGGGTGTAAAGCAAGCAAGGGATTAAATAGCATGGAATATGACAACACCTGTCTAAACTATATGCTCATCATCATCGTAAGTCGTAAGCATCGTCAACACATGACTGCTGCGCTGCGCTTCACCCAAAAAGAAACGAAATGGTATCAAGACCGTCTATCCCCGCCACCAAACCACACAGCTCCTTTTCTTCACATTTCTCTTGCAGCCCTTTGATCACTGCGCCTTCCCCGTGTCCCACGTCCGCACCTTGCTCATGGTCCGCTTCCGCATGTTACTCATGATCTTGGCCTCCATGTTCTCGATGCCCACCTCGAGGTCCTCGTCCTCGGCCTCGTACTTCTTCTCCCGGCGCTTGTCCCAGACGCGCCAGCTGATGACGATGATGAGCGTCAGGGGTATCGTGATGGCAAAGTAGATCCACAGCGTCGGGGCGACGACGGGCCCGTCGTTGTTGTTGTTGCCGTTGCCGCCGCCGTCCTTCTGGAAGTTGAAAAAGGTCATGCTGAACACCGAGGCGAGGTACGTGGCCGGCAAGAATATGGCGCCGAGCAAGGACAGTGTCTTCATGCTGTTGCTGTCACGCTTGCTCGCGTGGGCGAGGCGGCGCTGCTGGCCCGCCATCTCGAGGTTGAGCTTCGACTCCTTCTGCGCGATGATGTTGTACAGCGCCGCGCGCTGGATGGTCAGGCGCTCCAGCGTCGTGTGGGCGTAGTTCTCGGTACCCTTCAGCTTGGCGCTGTAGAACTCGAGCCGGCCGAGCATGCTGCGGTGCAGCCTGTCCACCTCGCCACCCCTCCCGCCGTACGCCTCCGGATCCTGCGAGGCTTTCTCCCAGAACCGGGTCATGGCCGTGTTGATACCGTCGATGATCTCCTGGTAGGCCTGCGGCCGCTTCCAGAGGACTTGGGAGTGGCACTCGACCAAGTCCCGGTTGATCTGGTCCAGGTCCATGTAGTCCTGCTTCACGTACCCCTCCGCCTCGACAATCTCGTTGCGCATGCTGACGGCGTGCTCCAGCCGGCGCAGCCAGTCGCGCGCCTCGCGCTGCTTCTGGTCGACTTTTGTCGAGAGGTCGTGGGAGAGGATTATGATGGGCAAGAGTAGGGGGTGCATCACCTGTGCCGCGCAGGCCTTGAGGTGTTTTACTGACCCCACCATGTCGGAGGACTCGGTGCCCTTCGCGTAGCCTGTCGTGATCCCCGTCCGGAAGGAGTGGCTGAGCATTAGCTCCCAGCCGCGAGTCTTGCCCTTTTTCCGGACATCGGACTTGCGGAAGATGATTTGGAGGTGCGGGTCCTCGTCGTCTTGGTCGTAGGCGGACCAGAAGAAGGGCCCGACCACTGAGGTGCCCTCGATGGCGCGGAAGGGCAGGCGTAACGTCCGGACCATGGACTCGTAGGCCTGTGCTGTGAAGGATATGTAGTGCGGTGTGAAGGTCTCGGGGTGTTTAGCCTTTTGTTGGAGGCTAGCCGCTGTCAGTGTGGCCTTTTAGTGCACCATGGGGGTGAACTTACACCATGCGGATGCCATTGAGCAGCTTCACTCCCGGTTGTAGGGTTGGTGGCTCAAAGGCGCCCTACATACGACTAGTCAGGGGTGGTGTCCGAGGGCAATGTGCATAAGACTTACACGGCGGTGGAGGAAGTTCTCGAACTCATCGTCGGTCAGGGGATGCTCCTCGAGACAGTTGTATGCCGGATCCTGGGCAATTGTTAGCTTGCTGCTACAATATGGCCCCGGACTTTACAACTAGTATATGTGACATCGGAAGAGGTGAGGCGGACAGACCGAGTAGTTGAGGATCTCGAGATAGCTCGTAGCTTCGGCGACATTTCTGCAGTTCTGGACATGGCTCTTGAACATGTAATCGTCCATCGTGGTCGGCTTCAGACACGCCTCCAGCTTGGAACCAAAGTCATACTCTGCAATAGGAGACATTGACTAAGCTAATCCCGCGATCTGGACGGTCATTGAGAGACGGAGCGAAGGCGAAGAAAATAATCGGACAAAATCCCCAACGCAAACATAAGCTGCATCAAGCTCCCCGTGACATTGTGACGGCAATGGGATGGCCAGCTCCAGCCCTTTTCCACCCACTCGGCGACGGGGGTCTTGCCGCTGTGGGGGGGGGGCTGGGCACAAAGGCTATCTGTGGGGCCTGAGCTCAATTGGGAGTGGAGTCCGGTCCGGGCCCTATCGATAAGACAGATGTTTCGTTACCCCGCACCATGTTCCTCGCAGTCTGTTGGGCGTCAGAGGCTGAAGCAGAGAATGTGCACGTGTAATAGGATCGGAGAGTGACGCTTGTGTGCCGATGATGGATATCTGTCTCCCTAGAGGATGCTAAGCATTCAGATCTCCTGGCACGGGCCTTGCCTTGAATCATCATCTAGTATTGAGGTCAATGGATGTTAGTGCCTTCTCTAGCCGAAATGGAAACACGAAGAGGGCATCAGGACGTGAAGGTGCTATCAAAACATTACGTCTAAACCCTCCAAGGGAGCCCCCAACCAAGCCGAACGCTACGTAGATCCTCGCAAGAAACATCCCAATTCCTCCATAATGTCGGTCCGTCCCATGCTCTCTGCCGCGGACATTGGCGTTATGCCCGTCAGACTTGTCGCTCTTGGGTCAGCCCCAGCCCGCAGCAACGTCTTTACCACCTCGATATGGCCATAACTAACCGCCCAGGACAGCGCCGTGCGCCCGCTGTGGTCCCGTCGCTCGAGGTCAACCGATTTGTTCGAGACCAGCGTCTCCACGACCTCGGGCGAGTCGTTCTGTATCGCCCATGCCAGCGGGGTCCAGCCCGACTCGTCGCCCTCGTCGACCCCGGGACATCCATACTTCAGAAGCACCCGCAGTACTTCTGCGTGCCCGCGCTCGCACGCCCAGGATATTGCGTTTCTGAGCTTCTTGTCGACGCTTGCCTTGTCCACTCTGCTGTCTCGCAGGAGCACTCGAACCGCCGCGGCACAGCCATTCCTCGCCGCCCAGGACAGAGGTGACATCCCTGCGTTGTCCTTCAAATTTGCGTCGATTCCCTCCACTTTCAGGAGAGCCTTCAGCACCTCGTTCATGCCGTCTCCAGCTGCCCACGACACGACAGTGCGGCCCATCTTGTCGCGGTGGTTCACATCGACGTTCGGGTGCCGAGTCAACAGGTTGACGATCTCGGTATGCCCGCCTCCAGCTGCCCAAATAAGTGGTGTGCTGCCCGAATCGTCTTCTTCGTCGATATTGCAGACCTTCCTGCTAATCAACGTCTCGACTATGTCCTTGTGGCCTCCGTAGCATGCGAATGACAGCGCTGTCCGTCCACGGTCTGCCATGAGATTCAAGTCCGTACGGTCATCCGCTTGAAGAGTCCTCACACAGTCAGAGTGGCCGTTCCTTGAAGCCACCATCAAAGCTGTCTGCCTCTCGGATACTCGTGCGTTCGGATTTGCATTTTTGCGGAGGAGTGTGTTGACGACTCCGTCATGCCCCTGCGCCGCTCCCCAAAATAAGGCGTTGTCCAGATGCTCCTGGAGAATGGAATCTTTGCTTTGAAGGTAGTCTTTCAGCGTTGCGTGGAAGTTAAAGAACGCCGCTAGAGTGACGGCATCAGGGTTCTTTGGGAAGCCCTGGTCTCCAACGGCCGCCTCGGTCGAATGGAATGGCAACCAGTTGGAACAGTTGGTAGTGTAGACATTGAGGAGGGTCTTGACGGCGTCTTTGAGATCGGCAGGTGCATATGCTTCGCAGCGCTCAAAATGACTCGTCCAGTGAAGGGCGGCATACCGGTAGAAGGGATATTTCGAGGCTAAAAGGAAACAAGTATCTCCATCACGTGCGCTGGGGTCCTTGAATATATCAGCTGTATGAACTGCGTCTTCCTCATGATCTTCCTCATGGTTCCAGAAAGGCTTCTCAACGAAGGGCAAGCTCTCGTCTGTGTCGGAATCTTCGGAGCTAGATCCCGCAGGAGAATCCATAAAGGCGAAGAGGTCCTCAGCGAAGTCGTCCAAAACAAGATAGTTGACGCATGATATTGCAATGGTCAGGGCACAGCCTTCTTCCCTGATGGTGCCAATCACAGGGGGCAACTCTTTCTCGGCCCCCAGACGTTGCAGTATGAACTCCTTCACGGATTGGTGGACTAGCGAGACTTTGGAGTCGGATATCCTGACAAGAGCGCCCAAGATACTCTGCAAGGTATGGGTCATTCCGGTTTGGCAGCTATGATTAACCTCACGGACTGTGCGGTGGCTGGGTTCGATGCTGAAGGCGATGTTAAGCTCGTCCAGGGTCAGATGTCTTGAGCTGCCCAGTATCAGCTTCAGCAGCTTAGATGCCGCTTCCAGATGATGGAGCTGTATGTCAGAGACGAAGCGCACGTAAATCGTCTCCAGAGTTGGTGGGATCCGCTGGATGAAATCCTCGAGATTCTTGACCGACAACAGAGGACTGCGCTCTAAAGCTGTAAGCACCATATGAACCCAGAGAAACGTCTGGCCGGATTTGGAGTAAAGGGAATCCTGGAGCCAGACTTTGGCGTCGGGCGGAAACTGGCGGTGTTTTGAGATCTCGTCCAACCTCTCCTCAATGAAGATCTGCACGTCCTTGCTGTAGCCAGCCTGGGCATCGTTGATAGGGATTCGGTACGCCGAGACACCATCTATCATGCGTTCCATCTCCGTTAAATTCGGTCGGCTCGTCAGCACAAACTTAACCTGTTCTCTGCCAGCTGCAGTAAGTTCTTGGTCATGGATCAGGGTCTTGATAGAGCCCAGTAGCGAGCGACGAGTATCTTCCTCGCACTCGTCAAGGGCATCGATTATGATAATCGTGTGGTTGGACTTCGGGTCCGTGGCAATGTCTCTGAAGATCGTCCAGAGTGCTGTGAACGACTGCACGGTGTTTTGACCATGCATATCGTAAACCTTGCTGATATGTCGAACCAAGGACTTGTGCCGGCGGACGAGCTGGAAGATGAGGCCAATCAAGACGTTGTTTGCGTTCTTCTGGTTGCTGATCTTGTCATCGCAGAAAAAGACGCAAACGTCGCTCGAGGGCCGAGGTTTCTGGGATGAACCCAACCGCTTGGCCAAGAAGAACGATAGCATTGTCTTTCCGCAACCTGGAGGTCCAGTCAACCAGAGCAAGGCACTCTTTGCTTTTTCGAGCCATGACACAAACAGAGGATGGCCCAGAATCCACTGGCAGGTGCCCTTGGCCGGGGTAGGCAGCATGGTCTGGTAGTCCGAGACGTCGAATCTGCTGAAGAGCGACATGCAGGACTTCTCGGAAGCGTCCCAACCTTTGAAGGTATTGTATCAAAATCTCCAGCTCTCGTTACTCTGGATGGCGAATTTGGAGGACCTACTCTTCTGGGAGGATTGTGTGCTTGCACGATTCAGTGTCCGCTGTGCAGTGTGCACAACGATGCTTCGAATAGCGCCGAACACTGCATTGTATTCGCTGTCCTCCGACGGGAATCTGCAGAGATCTCGATGAGTTGAATAAAGAGGATAGATATCTTCTCCAGGAAGTGCTAATGTTGCCGATGCCTTATCAACGATGACCTAACGAGAGTCAGAGGTCGGACTGGCTTTCCATGTCTGCCCTTGTTAGCACTCACATAGGGCAATGACGGCTCTGGTTTCGTCTCGTAGAACGAGACGATCTGGACATTGGCTAATCGGTTGCGGGCAGAATCTGTCAAGTCTTGCAGGGCTTTGGAGTCATATTCCAGGTACCGTAAATGATCCGTCCTTATTGACTTCGCAATACAGAACACGTTGATGATGCTGCCGACCAGAGCTCCGAGACTCGCAATGCTGCTCCCTCTATGTGGTGTCCCAAGAAAGACAATACCTGCCACGGAGCTGAGGAGTCTTGCGTTATCCGGGGAGGAGTCTTCGTGTGCGATGACCAGAGCCTAAAAGATCAGTATCTGATCCGAGCAAAGGGACCAGAGGGGCGTCGCCAACCTGTTTGCAGACAATGCCCCCGAGGCTATGGCAGACAAAGATGATCCGCCGTGTGCCCTGTGAAACGTTGTCCAGCCATCAGTATCACAGCTCTCAGGGAGGGCCGCACAAAACGGAGCTCACAAGCTTACCTGGAGTGGATCGTTACTTTGAAGATCTCTTATCGAACCAAGAAGCCGCCTTGCATAGCCCTTTGCTTCTGCGATTGATTCGCTGAATATTTGCGACGGATATCCGTAAGTAAACACCCGACACCCTGGCAGAGAGCTGGGTAAGAAATCTCGTAGCCACAGTTTTCCATTCTTGTGCGTCCAAGTTGTGTAGGCATCGCCGTTCAAGCCATGGACCGCGATGATATCGACTGGAGAGTGCTCCAAGTCACCCGGGTTCGGCAGGACCTTGTCAACAAGCTGGATAAGGCCAAATCGATCCAAGGGAGCTGGATCCCGGGGGTTAGTAGCCGGAGGCTTGGTCTCAGGAATACCCCCAGCCACTGGGCGGAACTGGTGCTTCAACTTCCCAAATATTTTCTTCATGGCTCACAGTGCTCATCCGACGGTAGTTGGAGTGTCGTGGTGAGCTGGACTCGGGCGGACGAAATGGTGATTTGGGAGCAGTTGCCTGGGAGTCTGGGGACTTGTAGCACCGAAAAAAGCTGGTCGTGGGCTTTCTGTGACCCACTGACAAGAGGTCCTTCGAGCCAGTCAATTGACTGTCTTGGTGATGCATTGCATTTCCTTCGTGGCCTACCACATGGCCCTCATAAGCGCCAGCAAAAAAGCGGCGGAGCGCAACATCCCGGTCGAGCCTGCAAGGAATCTGCACCCGAAACCAAACGGGAATAAGTACGTACCTGACCATGTTGGCTCCGAAAAACATCCCCTGGCGAAGTCGAAGGGTTTGTCCGAGGGACGAATCGCTTCATAACGAGACGATACAATTCTGGCTATCATGTGTCAATTCGATCGTTACAGAAACTGGTTGAAACTGGCTCTAGCATTGGTTCCTGCTTTATTAGCTGTGGTAGTATACTAGGGGTATGTTAACAGTAGCGGAAGGTAAGGTCATGGCAACGAACGATAGATGGAACTCCGTGCTCAAACGTGACTTCTTGTTTCTGGACGGTATATCGTTAACGGTCTAAAACGGCATATCATCTGACCATTATCTGATCCGTGGAAGCCAGCCACTCGACCACCTCTTGTGCGTCTTTTCCTGTTCCGAAGTTGCGAAGTTTGGTGACCAAACGTCCTCGCCGAACAGCCATGACCGCCGCATAGGTGAGCTCGTGCGAGTCAAGGTCTGTATTCGGAGACGGGTAGGATAAAGGTGAGTAGGTCGTAGTAACCAGCGTGGGTTTAAGAAGCCCATACTCTCGCGATATTTCCAGTGGCAGTGCACGGTTCCAACCACAATAGCTTAAACGATACCGGGTTATCTTACGATGCGGCAACCCTTTCTTTCGATCTTCTTCGTTCGGTGTTATCTGGCAATACTGCCCGAATAGTATTGGTCCAGGAAAGGGAAGAGGACCCCAAGAGACCTATCCAAATGCATGCAAGACTGGTGTCACGGAGCCGTCACGCAGCCAGGGATAGTCCGCCAACTCGAAAAAGTTATCGCCGTGTGAAGCCGAGATGGGAATGATGTAGGTCCTGGCCTGCAGTCAGTCGATGCCTGGACTGTAGCTGGTTGACCCAAGGGGACGCCCGACTTACACTGTTGACCCTGGGTTGTTGCTTCTAAAGTGGGCCGCCGCCTCCTTGAACGCCGCTTCAGACCAGTCCACTTGGTCCCTGTCGGTCGGTAAGCACGGGACTACGTCGTTGTTAGATAAACATAGACCCATACATTTTGTTGAGCAAGATCAAGAGCTTCTCCTTTGGCTTCAGGGAGCCGTTGGATATGCGGGACGCCAGCTCAGAGCTCGAAGCGGCGCCTCGGTCCGCGTTGGCTACATCCGCAAGCCATATCGCGATATCGGGCGTCGTCGTACTATCTGAAAGGCCAAGGGTTTAGCGACAGACTACGCATGTTCGGGATGGCAGAGTCCCTACTGTCGACCTCGATTTTGCCTGAGGGGGCGTAGAATGACATGGCTAGCCCCCTCTGCTCGAAGAACGGCACAACGCTCTCGTATTTGCGATCAGTGCTGCCTTCTAGATGTCTTAGCACATCCATTGTAATACCCTCGCACTGACAATTGTCAGTCAACAGTCTGAAAGTTCGCGAAAGGCAGGCACACTGCCCAAAATAGGAGTTCTCGCTGAACAGGGGAGATTCTTCTGGGACACCTCACTTTATAGAGCAGACTGCCGACCAACGTCTTCTTCCCCGCACCCCCTTGGCCAAAGACAGCCAACGTCTTCGACGCCATGAGCCCAGCACCGACGAAAGACTTGCTCGATAAGATAGTTAATGCTGAAAACACGGCTTGTTGCGTTGCTTCGAGATGTTACAAGCAACGCTGAATGCACTAGCGAGGTTGAGAAGCCGGAACCTTAAGTTTTCCGGAACCTTAAGTTTCTCGCGGGCTGTGGAGTCTGCAGATGCTTGAGTCAGAAAATGGTTTGGATCGAGAAAGTCAATGGACCTTACTAGGTGCTCCGACAAACGAACGTATACTACACGGTATCTCGCATGCTCTTTCCAATTGGCGCCCTGCCAAGTACGTATGTGTTGCAAGGCGTCAAGGCACTGAATTCCGCGTCTGTTGAGGCTTGGTTTACACAAGTCGGGGCGTGGCAAAGCTTAGATCACGTGATGTACCGTGTCAGCTACGTGCTGTCTCGGTGCTCTTACTGTGTAAATGGCGTTGCAGCTGATTTTGCCAACACGCTTGCGGGGCGGCCCGATGAGCTTTGACCTTCTGGGTAGGTCGAAGTCATGGTGAGAATCCCGGGGGAGCCATCACCACCGTCTGGTGGAACATTCAGGCCCGGCTGGTACACGACGGCCCCAGAGGAGCGTATAGCTTGGATGATCTGCGGTTTCCCCGCTCTCCGGGTCTATGGGCAGAGAGACGGCAGGAAGACCAAGTTGTGGCCTGAAAGAGCGTTCGGGTCCACAATGAGTTCGTTGGGAGTGCATCAGGCTTTCTAGAACTGCGGACTGCAAAGTGGTCAACGGAGGTGTACTGGCCGCGGTTTAGGGACAACGTCCTGGGTGTGGACGCCGGTCCCCGTCCGTTAACAGGCCTTTGAGTTTTCGAAATGTACCGGACCACGTCTCGAGGTTCTGTCTTGCGCTCACAGCATATCCTGTTATTACCGCTCGGCTCCAGCCGTAGCTTCAGCCCTTTTCATATTTGCGTTCCTCTTGGCTATCCCACTCCTCCTTGGCTTCGAGCTGCCTTGATGCTGTCATTCAGGCTATTTTTCGACTGTCGTGCCCCTACGATCCCGTTACTCGCCCAGGAGACGTCGCCAGAAGCCTGACATAGGCCGCTACCTCGCGAACTCTTCCGAGCGCCCTACTTACATCAGCGCGTTCCGCGTCCCAGCATTTGAAGACACATGACAGTGATTCGCCCGTTCAATCACTGACCCAAATGGCCCCAACCCACCCAGCCGCCGAAGACGTGGCCGCTGTGACTGACTGTGGCCACGCTGATCCAAGGGGTGCGAACCCGCTGGTTGCTACTGGCTTGTGTTGCTCGAGTTGGCAGCGCCTGGTCCAGCTAATACCTGTGGAGCATCGTTGGAGTATCCTAGCTCTGCGACGTGCTCCTAGGCGACGCATCTCATCATTTAGCAAGGCAAATATAAGGAAGTAGGAAATCCCTGCGCGGCCACTCGACCTCACCGATAGGTCTCAAGCAAGACAAAAGGTGTGGAGGGCCACTCGGCCGCAAGCACTGATGATGCCAGAGACCATGATGCCTCTGTCTTCACCGTGGGTGATTACACCACTGAACACGCACTGTTGCAGGCAAGTTTCTCCATGGCTGAGGCGACGCCAAACATAGCACCGTGACGGGCTCTTCTAACGTGCCGGCGCTGAGGTGTTGTCTCTAGGAAGTGGCCTTGTTAAGCTAGAGTGACCTTTTGGAACGTGCTGAAGCAGATGAAAACAGCACGACGAGCGGGCCGCACCAGAAAAAGGCGCCTCTTATCTGAGGCATACCGGCAGACAGGCGTTTGATGTGTTCCGGGAGGAGGACAGGTAGTCCATCAGTGCATCGATATCCCGTACCGATAAGCTGCCCGTCCAGGACGGTGTAGGCCATCTTCCAGCGATTTGGATCGGGCGTAGGAAGGAAGCCAAGTGAACCGCAGTGACTCGGCACCGGGAGCCCGGTTTGGTCTCATGACCACCTGGGAGACGTAAACATAGTCGCTTATCCGTGAATAGCTTCGCCAGTTCGCCTGAAGCTGTAGCCTGGTGCAAGGTAGCCGGATGTGCCCTATCAGTCTCCCAAACCGCCTCCTTTCTACTTTCTCGGAGGCTCTTCCAGGAACTCTTCCTTCCATCGGATAGTTGACGATGCCAACCGACCCGAGAGTAAATAGGATGTGGGGAGAACCCGTGAGCTGACTAGAAGCTCGCTTCCAAAGAGCCGGCGGACGTGGGTCAAAACGTGCGACGCTTCACGGGCGCGGTTAAGCCGGCGCCGTTCATGGCATTGACAGCCGCGGCTCGGTAACGGAGACGCGTCGTACGCATCAAAGGAGCCCGGGCCGCGTAACTGAGAGAGTCATCAAATCAATTGCACGAAGTCTTTGCTTCTGCATAGGTAAGGTAAGGTAAGGTATGGTAAGGTAAGGTATGGTAAGGTAAGGTATGGTAAGGTAAGGTATGGTAAGGTAAGGTAAGGTAAGGTAAGGTAAGGTAAGGTAAGGTAATGTAAGTGCTGCCCCTTTGCGTACACCAGTATTCGTCGTTATCCTAATGATTTCGGCACCACCAACCCCTTTTTACCAGTCGAAACACACCCCGTTACCCAACCAAGTCATGCAGCACCTCGACCAAGCCGGCAAGCCCATTGTCCCCAACAGCGGCTCGCCCCAAAAGACTGTCCCAAAGCATCACACAACCTTTTCCTTCGTCCCGTACACCATAGCCATTCAACAGTTGAAAAAGGGCTCCAGTTCCCTGTATACGTGTATCGAAGGGAGGGTGGTGCGCCACCTATAGCTCCAGAAAACACAGCAAACCCCATTTCAAAACTCGGTGAACAAGTTACCGAATCTGCGGACACATGTTAGCATAAAATCTCGCTACACATGAAAGGTATCCGGGAGCGATGGACTCACTCGTCAGAGCCGGGTTGCCCGTATCGTTCGGTCTCCTCGGGATACCTGTCGAACTGGCTCGCGTCTCCGGCGCCGGCCTTGACCGGCGGCGTGTACGGCGCGTCGATGTCCTTCCTGGCCAGCCGGTCCCACGTCACCTCGGCGAACCAGGGGTGGTTCTTCACGTCCTGCGAGCCGCCGTAGAGGTTCCCCAGCCGCTTGGTGAGGTCGGCCGTGATCAGGCGCTCGAGCAGGTCCTGGGCGTCCGGGTTGATGTACGCCGGGTACTTGACCTTGCCCCTCATGATGTTTTCGTAGATCTTCATCGGAGATCCGCCATCCCAGAAGGGCGTGTAGCCGCAGAGCATCTCGTAGATCAGGATTCCTAGTGACCACCTGCGCCGGGAGAGGTAAGTAAGTCTTTGTTTGACGGTGTATATATCATGGGAGGAGACAGGCATACCAATCTACCGACTTGTTGTAGCCCTTGTTGGACACGACTTCTGGTGCCAGATAGTCGGGCGTGCCGCAGAGCGTCCACGTCTTGTCCGGGACACGCTTCGCAAATCCAAAGTCTGTTATCTTCAGATGTCCGTGCCGGTCAAGCAGCAGGTTTTCGGGCTTCAGGTCTCGGTATATTATGTTCCTCGTATGGAGATATTCCAGAGCCAGCGTCACTTCTGCCGCGTAGAATTTGGCCACGGGGTTGGGGAAGCGCTGGTCGGGTAGCTGTCAGTACAAGGTGGCCATGTCCACAGGAAGTTTGACTATCAATATTGGGGAGACTTACGCCGGACTTCCGCAGCAGAGAGAACAGCTCGCCGCCCTCGACAAAGTCCATGACCATGTACAGGTTCCGGGCATCCTGGAAGGTGCCCCACAGGGTGATCAGAAAAGGATGCTTGACCTCGCCGAGCATCCTCCGTTCGTCGTTGGTGTGCTCGACCTGCTTCATCTTCACAACCTGCGCCTTCTTGAGCACCTTGACGGCGTAGAACCGCTGGTTGTGCCGCGACTGAACCAGGTGAACGCGACCAAAACTACCTGTCCCGAGCGTCCTCAGTATTTCAAAATCGGCGAGCGAATATTTGCCCTTGGTCACCCGAGGTTGGCTGTCTTGGATCTGCTGTTGTGGCTGTTGTTGTTGCTGTTGTTGCGGCTGCGTCTGCTGTGGCTGCTGCGGTTGCTGTTGATGCTGTGGTTGAGACATGGTCGAGGGGTATTGCTGGCTTCCGACCGCGCCGTTGTTGGCTGGTGGTGCAGGGAATTTAGAGCCTATTTGCTGCTGGTAGGACTGTTGCGACGAGCCGTCATGTTGTGGAGGGTTGATGAGGTTCGCGATTCTCGGTAGGTTCTGCGGCTCCGTTCCGGGCGAGGGCGTCGGCTGCGGCGGTGTCGACACATACGGGTGTTGTAGATGGGGATTATGCATTTGGTTTATGTCGGCGGGTGACCCTTGCTGGCTCTGATGGCTCGGCTGCGACTGGAGGCTCTGGAGGCTCTGCTGGCTCTGCTGGCTCTGCTGGCTCTGCTGGCTCTGCTGGCTCTGCTGGCTCTGCTGGCTCTGCTGGCTCTGCTGGCTC